>CM076578.1:790603054-790832046 GCA_034641835.2 Pinus albicaulis | reverse complement strand
TTAAAAACACAAACAAAACATTTTAGATTCTTTGGCATGATTATTGACCACAATCATCTCGAAGGACAACAGAACCTAGGGGAGATACTTTTGTCCACAATCGTAAATCATATATAACAAAAATAAAGGTGAAAATTGAAGTATTTCAATTATGGATGATATTCATTCTTTTTTTGTTACTATTTTTAATTTTTTAATGCAAGTATTTTTTTTAAATGTAACGTTACGCCACAACATCTCCCTCATATTGGGTTATAGAGATTCTCTCGACACAATCAACAACTATTTTTAATAATATCACTTTAATTGAAGTCCGTTTATATATATATATATATATATATATATATATATATATATATATATAATTTCACTATTCAATAGAATATTTAATTAAACAAAGTGATTGAAGAAATTCATAAAATTTGATTCGATTTAATATGCAACATGTTATCATTACTTGTAAGATTAATATTAACAATAATTATACTTTTTTTCGATCACAACCCAAATTAAATGATTTAGTATAACTAAATTTAAAAATTATATTACATCTTATAATGAAGTCAAAAACATAAAAATCATCAATAATGTAAGTCATTAACATATACACAATGCATTCTATGAATCAAACACCAACAATTTTAGCCTAAAATGAGAATATATATATATATATATATTATCTACAGGATTACCGACTAATCTAGTAAGTGGATCAGTAGATAAATACATGGTTGGATTATTAGGTGCACACGTATGAGTAGTTAGTGGCATAATTGGATGAAGAAGAAGAGGATATATTGGAGGAAGTGGAAGAAATAGAGGTGGAGTAGTGTCCTCAAATGTATTGTGATCTGAAGACAAAACTCATAGCTCATATCTTGTTTCTTTTCATTCCTCACCCTTTAGGGTAAGATGGGGATATTAACAATAAGATGCAACAATAATGTCATATAATAAGAAAGACTTGAATAGATCTCTACAAGCTCAAAATCATACTTGAACACTCTAATTTGTATTACGATGACTCTAAAGACATCGACCAATGTAGAAAATTGATTCATGATGTAGGGGAAAAATCTATGATTTGGTATTTGTGGCATGTAGAATCTATGTGCATAAGGTGGCTCATTAAACTGGACAATCTCTACATTAGGCTGGGGAGGAGACCCTTCATCATCATACAAGTAAATACCTGCAAAATAATAGACAACAATAGTTAGATAATTTAATCAAAACCTCACAATCAATTACATGTGCATTAAACAAGACAAATATATGTAGCTAAAATAATCAAAAGATAATGATATTATTATCTCTTTCATTTGGTGACTTAGCTAGAATAAATAGGATGTTTAAACACACTTTCCATTTCATCCCTACGTACAAATACTCTACAATATCAAAGACATGATTATTCTCATTACCCAACACAACTAAAACTTATGTACCCAATGATCTACACAATTACTCTAGTTGGTCTCCCTTGGGAAACATTTCCCCCACGTGTGCATACACACATCAATCATCAATTAAGGAGGATGGCATTTGAATGTGATTTGAGCCACCAGAATCTTATTGAAAAACATAATAAATAACTTTGAAGAAAAGGGGAAGAGATGTATCCACTCCAAAACACTACAACAATGATCCAAAGCAATGCAAAATTATTATAAAATAATAGCAGACCACATAATTAGTCTAGACCTATGAAATAAACCATATACAAGGTACACCATAGGGGAATTAATGCACTACCTATCAATGGTATGGTGAGCTAGTGTCATAGTTACAAGGAAAAACCACCTAGCCTCCTTTAATAAGATAAAACTTATCATCAATTGGCCCCAGTAACCTAGAAGTCATTAGGGTTAATAATGTTCATACTAATATATCTATACACATATGTTGACTAACTCTCTCTTGCACCACTAGGCAATAGATCCAGTAAATGAGGAAAATCCTCTCCCCTCGATAACATAGCGATGAAATAAGAATAATTCTCTATGGATTGGTATAGACTGAGGCCAACCATGAGGGCTTGTCTGCCATGATTTTGGCAATGGATCAACTACAACAATATGTCTATGCTCCCTTTGAGAGAGTTAGTCTCCTCCTAAAACTTAAAACTAACATGTCTCAAAAGTAAACAAATATATGATGTACTAAAACAAAAAAACATAACCCTCCCTCTCCCAAACCTTACACACACACACATATATATATATATATATATATATATATATATATATATATATATATATCAACATGCTACTAATATGATTGTCCTTGATTTAATACCAATCACATTAAATCTATCTATCTATAAAATAAACTATATATACATAACATGGGTAAAATTAACTAACATACCTTACCTATTTTAGATAAATAAACAATCATTAATACATTACAATTTCATAAGTGCAATAAACCCTCCAACGTATCCATTTTAGATAAATATATTTTTAATATATCATTTTGTGAAATTTCATAAGTGCATGAACCCCTTTAGTGTACCAAATTTGTAATGATGCACCAAAGCACCCAATTTTTAATAATTTAATGATAATGATTCCCTTACTAAATAATCCATGCACCAACTAATTGGATAAGTTCAAAAATATTATATTGGAATCCCTGCGATATAAATATTGGTGCCTCATATTTATAACAACTCACTAATTTTCACGTGCCATAACATTAAAATTAGTAGGCATCACTATTTTCACATGCCATAACATTAAAACTAGCAATTGCACCAAGGGGTGCAAAGGAACATCGGAATGTCGATAGGAAAAATCAGGGAGATTTTGGAACGAAATAAATTAAGCGAAATATATGGACTATGGAATACAATCCAGGTGAGACTAATTTTAATAACTTTTTTGTGAATTTTATAGTGAAAAAAAATTGTAACTAGTGTGCAGAGTGTTCGAGTTCCATCAATGGCGATTGAGGAGGTTTTAAAAGATTTCCTAGCATTTGAATTTGTTTGATGTGTTGTGACAGTAGGAATAGGATGTGTGCCTCGTCACCTTGTTCAAAAACTTCTAGAATCCGGTGAACCCAATGATGTGCTTGATATTTTCAACATCCTTCATTTGATTCTTTGGAAATCGAAATTGTGTTCAAACAACTAAACCCAAGACTTGTTGATTGAACCACAGGATAAGACTCATGTCATGCAAAGAAGTCTGCAAATCTAGCCACGACCAATGGATGTGATATCCATAGTGATAGATTTGGCATACCAATCCAACTCAAAGTGGACGAGCAAGATTCCAAAATGCATTCAACCAAGATTGCAAAATCTTCAGATGTTAATTCATGATTTGGTGTTAATTTCTAAAAAGGTCCATAGCTCAAGGTGCAACAAACATACCCATAAAGGTTTCATCAATGACAAAAAATAGCTCCACTCCCATTGCCACTACTAATTTGTCTCGGCAAGGATTCAAGAAGCCAACAATCAGAGCATATGGCACATTTTTATCTATGAGGGCTTCAGAGATACTCCCAAAATGTTGGGCAGCTAAAGTACAAACTTAATTGTAGGTTGATGAAGAGTTGTCGTTCCCAAATAACACATTCAAGTTAGGATCCTTGTTTTAACCTACACGATAATTAGATACCAATGAATTCGCCTCTTCCACCCTCCCAATTCATCTCCAATAGGCCCACTCACATTTCCATATTCCTTTTTCTTTTCAACACCGATATCATTACTTCGTTGATCCAAAAAAAAAATCATTTGACTTTCTCTAAGTGGATATTTTGAATCAGACCCTCTGTTTGGTGTTGCTTGCAGGTGCCCGGATGGAGAAACATTTCATGTTCCTCATTCAATCCATCTTCTTGGGTACATCCTAAATCTTAAGAAAAGTCCATAAATATTGGAGTAGATGAATGCTTAAACCTATATCCTATGGTTTATTAATAATGACATAGATCCCAACAAATGCGGCATTGAATGATTCAACTGATTTTAGGGATTTCTTAAAGAAAGTGATAGCTCTTTCAAATAACAAAGGAAGAAAACATTCCTTTGTTCAAAGAGCCAACAGTTATACAAAATACCATAAAACTCAATAAACGCTACATTTGTTACAAAATAAAGGCCAATAATGCAAGACGTAAGAATTGAGTATCGAATGAGTTCGAAAAATATTTTTGTTCGTTCAAGGTAGGAGTTGTAGTCAAATTTATTTTGTGCGTCATAGATGAATGGTCATTTTTTGCAACATTTCACAAGTAACAAGGGTTGTTGATCCAGCTCAACTGTTGTTTTACAAGAATGGGGATTTGCCAGCCCATAAGAGGATTTTGTTTAGGGAGTATTTGGAGAATATGGGTGTCGATATTTTGGGCACTGATCATATGAAATTTCAGAAGATTTCAATAATGGTGAATCTGATGAAGACTGAGGTCAAACAATCGAAAGCAAAAATGTCAAACTATTTTCTGCTCCAGCGGCAGCTGAAGATAGTAAACCTAGTTTTCCCAGTGTGCCCAATGAATCCCTGTGAGTTGGTAATGGAGGACTGGATACTTCTCTAGACAATGGTTTAACCAACTTAGTTTATTTTAGTAATGGATTTCATGTATAATAATAATGTGTGATAATGTGTGACAACAATATGGTATTATATTACTATAGCGTGCTTTTATCCATTAACATTATTTATCATATATATCATTTTTTCCCTCTAAAAAACGTGAGCAATTATCTTCACAAACTTAGTGTTACTCTTGGTGTTCACCTTATCAAATTATTCGTCTATTCTAGCTCGGTCCTTATTGATTAGGCTTTAGTCATCATTTTTGAGTTGGGAGGGCGCAAACGACGATTGGGTTGTGTATATTAAACCTCTCCATCATTAGCCTGGGTTATAAAATCTCCAAAGATTATTATTATCCCTTTGAAAATACAACAGAGATGGAAGGGGCGTCTTTGTTAAATTTATCATGGCATGAAAGTGTGAGTTTTATAATGTGTCTTCACCATTTGGAAGAATAAATTAATGGAATGGACCAAAGTGACAAGCAATTGTGTGATCTGAGATGTATTTTACATTCTGTTCAACTTAAGCCTGAAGACTAAAACGGGTACGGATCCATTTCCTTCTTCGATGAGCAGGGAAATTCACTTGCAGCTTTTGCAGGAGAGATTATCGAGTCGATTTTCCTATCGGATAGGAAAGATAGAGCAGAGCTATTCATAAAGACAATGATGATGGATTTCGAAGGAGGAGGAAAAGAAATGCATGATGAGGATATTCTTATTAAGAAAATGCAAATAGCGTCCGCTGCAGCCGTTGAGCAACAAAATGTAGATGTCTATTTCGATGCCTTGAGAGACTACATATCTCTTTATCAGCTTTTGAAATTCAAGAAAGTGGATTTCTTTCTTTGACATCTATCCTCAATTTTCTGAATCATTTATTTTTTATTAACATAATGATCCTCCATCTCTTGTTTTGTTTTGTTGCTGAATATACATTCTAATTCGTCCTCAATTGTTGGAAGTGCAGTTCGATTAATCAATATGGAATAATAAAATTAACAGTTGATGCACAATAGGTGAAATAATGAGATTAACGTTGAATTGAGATAAGAACGACTACTCTAGATTTATTAGATGTCAGCTTAGGTAGTTAAAACATGAGTCATCGGGTTTTTATAAATCATGTCTCTCAAAATGGCACGAATGACACCCTGTGGAAACATAAGTGGCCAAGTGAAATGCTCCTTTGGCGATTGGTTGGGGTCATTAACATGGTGTGCATGTGGGAAAGAGTTCAATTTTTTTGGTCTCTTTTGCTAGTTGGTTGTGGTCGTGAATGTGGTGTGCATGTGGGAAATAGTTCAATCTTTTTGGTATTTCGGGCTATCATTAAGATCTCAAGTATTCCAAGACTTTGATTTTGAAGTTGCACTGAAAGCTTAATGCAGGACCTGGAGTGGACATAGCACAGATGTTGGCAAACATAGATGAATAGGGATTTACAATAATGGCCTTTACTTCTAGCAAGTAATGATGGTTGGAAATAGATAAGAATGAGATGCAGATGGAAAACAAATTGTTGTTGGATTAACACATATTTCCACCACAGAGCACCACAGATCTCTGTATCTATAAAAAAAAAAAAAGCCGACCTAGCCCTCTCCATGGCCGAATAGATCGGTGCCTTTTAAGATTGTCGTTGGGAAGCATTGCAGGCTTGCTCTGATTTATAAACAAAGTTTCTACTTGTTAAAGTAGAAAATGACAACTTAGTGGTTTCCCGTCTACTGTGCATCTATCCGTTCTCTTTGACTACCTTCTTCTGCATTTGTTGAGACATTGTTCCTTTTATTTCTTCTCCAACATAGGCCTCTTGCCACTCCATTTTTCCAGAATGAAGAACCCGTAGAGGGATATAATCGTGAAAGCAGAGAAAAAAAACGGTTGTATTTAATGTTTCTTCCAATTCAAATTCTTGAAATTAAACATACTAATTTACAACATCCTTTGATTAGGTTCCATATTCGGATTTCTTCTCAAGTTTTCGTTCAAAAATCATGATAATTTAGATAGAGTTTATGCTTCTTACTGTTGGGTAGTTTTTTTTGTTGATAAATTGATGGCTGTTGTGACTTTGAGAGTATTCTAGAGTATTGGGAAAGGAACAGAATTTCACCCCCGCACTAGCCCACACCACTGAACACGAAATCACCACGATACACCACAGTACAAAAATCAACCACAGAGGTCATTTCTGCATAAATCTAACCCATCCTTTTAAATTAAAATTAACCCATCAGTTTAAATTAAATCAAATGTATTCAAACTTCCAAGTATAGAACTGAAAATGAGAACGAGAACTGTGTGGTTGCTTACCTAACAACAGGAAAAAAATTCGGTGGGAAGAAAAATTCATAGGGAACAAGTTGCAGAAAACCCCACCTATCATTGTGTACATAACAACAAAAACTGGAACGAATGCATATGCTGAAATGAATGGATATGTTGCAATGAAAAATATCGTGCTGCATTTCCTGAAATACAGCCTCGACACCATCATGTTGGTCATATCAAACCCCGTGGACATACTGACATCATGTTGAAGCTTTATGGTTTGCCATCGAACAAAGTGATGGGGAATGGCACCAACCTAGATTCATCATGCTCCCGCTTCATGATCACGCAGATCATATGGACGTGAATGCGCAGGACGTGCAGGCGTGGCGAGCACGACGACAAATCGGTGGCTGTGTGGTCGAGTATCAGCCAGCGTCGGCATTGCATTAAGTCAAACGGAGGCGTAAGCGTCTAAAGAGCCAAAATTTGTCAGATTTTAATTTTCTAGAATGACGAAAACAAAAACTTCCTATTGGCTGGGGTAAACAGTGTTTGCTCACCCCAAGCCAATAAAGAAAACACCTCCAGCGTAATTAGTAGGCGCAGTTATTTAACCATACATGCACCACCATCACTCTACGTGATTACCAAGGAGGTGCAGTGCACCTCTCCATACTCAGATGCACTCTCATGGTGCATCCATATCTTCATTGGCAGTGGAAGATGCACTCTCACTATATAATATGGAAATTTTGTATGTTGCATTTATGGTTGTCTACTGCTATGCTTAGAATGCACTAGAGCATTTATTCGTGTGGTTTATCAATAATGGGTGCAAGTTGAAATATGGTCCTGCATCAATAACCATTATTATTAAAAAAGTAATTAATGATGTAAATTAAAGAATCAATTTACTAGATCTCTTCACCACCAGGCATGGTTGTTGTATAGAAAAAAAATGTAAATTTAGTATATTTTGGAAAATTTCATAAAAAAATATAATTATTATGGAAGAAAAGGAAAGAAGAAATTTATTAATTTAGTAGTTTAACTAGACTGTTTTTTTGTCCTGAAAATCCTGGAAATTTGGGTAAGATTTTAAAAAATTTGGCAGGAATTTTTGTAAATCTAGATTAAAGCTATCAAACTTCAATATTTTGGGTGCTCTAGAGGTTTTTGATGGTGCTAAATCTATTTCCAACATCAAAAACATGATTCAAACATTGTTTTTGCAAGATTTCTTTAAAAAAAAATTGCTCAAATTCCAACCACTTTTAACTGTTCAGAGCTCAACCTCGCCTCCGTAGACAACTCCTTTAGTAAAAAAAAAACAATCCACAATCCTAGGGATAGCAAACACCAATGCTTTTAATGCTTGTGAAGCATTGAATAAAATTTCAAATGAAAATTTAGTTTGGTATCTTTTTATACTTTTACCCAGCCATGATCCACCTTGTATCTTGGTATACCAATGCATGTATAGGTATATAGAGTATAGCTGATATTTCTTTTATATATAAAATATTTCAACCAACCTCAATTCATGATAGGTCATTTAAAACTATTAGGTGCATCAACAAGATGCTTCTTGAAAAATTAGTCTTTATGCAATGCGCATGGTATTGTATGCACCAATGCATCTATATGTTATTAAGCACCATAACAAATTGTTTATTTTTATTTTTAATAATATTTGAGATTTTAGTTGAAACTGAAGTCATTGTACATTCTAACATAAAGCACCAATGCATTTTAGTTATTTAGATGCACCCATGTTAGTATTATGTCACATTTTTTTAATAATGTTTTTTACAAAATTTGAATGTGAGAGGTAATGTTTTTTTATTGTTATATGTGGTGTGTATTAATGTATGTGGTATTAAAGTGCATTGATGTATTATTGATCTAAGTGGATGTTGATAGATTATTATGGTTAATAATTATTATTTTTTTTACTATAGGTGGTTTACAAGTTCATGGTTTTGGTAAATCATGATATCGACTTATATTATTTGAAAGGTGGAAGAAAAAAAACAATAAATCTAATAGTATAATTAGCTTACCATATACATTCATTAGTTTTTACCATAGTGATTTATGGTATTCACCCATGGTTTTTTGTAACCCATGGTTTTTTGTAACCCATGGTATTTGAAATATAACGACAGTGCATGACTCTATGTGAAAGAGCACCCATAAATACTATAAATACAGACCTTCACCATTGTAAAAACTACAATTTTTTCAATGATGTAGACTTATGAAATTTTAACCATTTAATAAAAATAATTAAGCTTATTTCATATTTATTTCCTCCATATTCTTTTCCTTACACTTGTCACATTCTATTTTTGATATTTCCTCTACATTACTTTATATACCCATGTGACATATTATTTTATCAATATTTAGTCTTATTCTTAAAACAACATAGATCAATGGTATCATAGAAATCTACTCCTTGTCATTTCCCAATGCATGTCCCTAACAAGGTCAAGGTATATAGAGTTGAATATCAAGCTAGTTTGACTTGAGAACAACCGCTCTCGCTAACCCAAGCGACCTCCCATGGTGGAAGGAAAGAGACATGATGGAGTAGGAGATATTATCAAGTTGTTGCACTAGGAAGCACTCACATAGTAGAGGAATGAGATGATGGACAATTTCTCTCAAATCCTTGAACGAATACCAATAGCAGTCAATGCACTTTCAACAAGTGAGAATTTTGGAGGTGCAACATCCTTCGAACTATAAATTAACTTTATATCCCATTATTCGAAGGCCATATAGATGTAAATGCTTTGAAGAATTGATTAAATATTTTAGAGGGCTACTACTTTGTCCAATTTTTTTTTGACAATGAGAAGATCACTTTCGCACTAGTGAAAATCCTCCCCCATGTCAAAGATTGGTTGAAAGTTTACTAAGAGAGAGACAATGAAGACGAGTTTGGGATATCCAATGCAAACCACTGTTGGGTTGCTTTTGTTGAATCTCTTAAGGAGGAATTCTACCATGTAGCTAGCTATGATGACCAATACATGAGATGGACAACTCTGTGATAAGAGAGAGACCAAACAATGTCATAGTACACCAATATTTTCCATACATTGTGCTCAATGTTAGGTATCAAAAACTATGATCGACACTTGGTTTTGAAATACCATAATGCCTTACATAGGTACATCCAAATGGAGATGGATTTCCTATACATCTCACTAGGAGTTTCTTATTGATATGTTGTCAAACTAGAGCAAAATTTGAAGCAAGGGAATAAGAAAAATTTGTGTTTTCAAATACATTATAACAAAATCCTAGAAAAGGAGGTCCTAGCTAATAGAAAAAGGGACAAAGTGAGGAGAGTCAACCTCAAGATAACCAACCCAAGTCATAGGTAAAGAAGAGTAATCGAAAGTCGAAGAAGGACACTAGAAAGTGATGTGAGTTTCACAAAATCCCCTAGCACAACATTGATGAATGCCACTTCAAACATCATTGTTGGTTGAACTTAAAGAGAAAAAAACAGACCATTTCTTAGATTCTAATTCAGAATAGGATAAAGTAAAACTAATCATCAATGCAGAACCTAATACTACCATCACAACTACAATGATACAGCTATAAGAGTCAAAGAAGCCTAAGTAGGGGGAGCGCCTCTTCCATTCACAGGTGTGGGTGAAGGGGTTCCCACTACATTTCATTATTAATAGTGGAAGATAGAATAAATGTATCTCAACCAAGGCTGTCAAGAGATTGACGTTGTCGATAGTGCCACAGTCCCAATCATATAAAATTGGTTGGTTGAGCCATGGATGAGACATCCATGTCAGCCAACAATTTCGTCCATCTTGCAGCACCAAGCCCTTCAAATATGAGGTACTATGTGATGTTGCCCCACTCAAAGTTTATGATGTTCTTCTATGAAAACCTTATATGCATAAACGTCATGATGCTTATGATTCTCGACCATGCAGTTTCATTGTTACTCTGGGAGATCAACTCTACAGGACACCAGAGGTAGTTCCAACTACAAGAAATTCATTAATATTGGAAAACAATGTCAAAATGTCGTTTCTCATACTCCCAAGTTTTTCCTCTTCATGGTTCGGCCATAAGGAGAACAAAAAGGTCATTACAACCACCACAACTCCAACACAAACTCTCTCTACAAAACATAAATAGGTGGAAAATTTTGTAGAAGGGTCCAAAGACATATTCAAATCACCTACAAGGGTTCCTCTACACTTGCAGGTCAAATATCCACATACATAAGATGATAACCTTCCATATACTCAACATGGCTATAACAAAGCTCTTTAAAACTTTATTGGTTGTATCTCTTTCCAGACATGTTTAAGGTTCAAGCCAAAAACCCCCATATATATCACTCTTTCGACAACATCTTCACGAACAAAGCCCTCTCATGCTTAGGAAGAAATAGATTGTGTAGACAAAATTATTGAGTAGATCCAACTTTATGATGTCCTGCAAAAATCCAAACACCGAGATGACTAGCATCGGGTTCCACACAAGTTTCAGAATACAATGGATCGAATCATGGAAACCAAGACAAAGGATATACAACAACAAAATATGCAACTCTACCAAGTTGTCAAATCAAGGTAGCTTCTTCACCAAGGAAAGTGATTACCATGAGCCAAATTCAACAAAAGCAGGGAGGGTTTATCTAGGCGGATGTCGGTGAATCACCACAACAAACAATTATTTTCTATTGTTGGTGGTTTACAAGCCCATGTTTTTAGTAAACCATGGTATTTGAAAGGTGAGAAGAAAATAAAAATATAATTGTACAATTAGTTTTTACCATATACAACCATTCATTAGTTTTTACCATAGTGATTTATGGTATTAACCTATGGTTTTTTGTAATCCATCTTATTTGAAATATAACAAAAGTGCATGACCCTAGGTGAAAAGGTGCCCATAAATAATATAAATATGAGAATTCACCATTGTAAAAGATATGAATTTTTCCATGATGTAGTCTTATGATATTTACCATTTAAGAAAAATAATTAAGCTCTTTTTTATATTATTATTTCCTTCACATTATTTTCCTTACACTTGTGATGTATTCTATTTTTTATACTTCCTCAACATTATTTTATATAAACTTGTGACATATTCTATTGTCAATATTTAGTCTCATTCCTCAAACATTCTGGATCAACCATGGTGATTTAGGCACAACAACGAAAAAACATCCATGAAAATATCTAGTTGCTTTCATCACTAAAAACAAAGGGAAAATAGGGTTTACTATAATCTCTACTCATTGAAATTTTCCTTGTAGTGACATTTGTCTAGTTCTATGTTGGTGTGTAGTATTCCTAGTGGGAAATATTAAGTGATAACAGTAAATAAAGCATAAACATGTAACCATAAAACTAACACACAAACACAATGACAAATTTAACCACAAATTGTACCAAGAGCTAAGCCATTTTATAAATTGAGAAAACAAGATACATATAAATGAAGAAGAGGAACCTGGGCTTGCTACAACAAGCTAGTCAAGTCCCAAGTGAAAATGGAGATGCCCAAGTGCTGGAAAGTGCTCTCTCCAACTCGCTGTGTTGGCCCAATAAATTCTAATACTGCTGCCTTGAATGGAATTGGTGTTTAGGGCCTCTAAATTTCTCAGAAATTTCCAGGTAATTAACTAGAACCTCCTCACAAGGAACCCATAATAACCCAGAAAAATCTCGCTGACCCAAGTGGTTGAAATGGTCCCAGAGTGAATTACAACCTTCTCCAATAATTTTTGCTACTGGATATTGACTAGAACTCTTATTTATGCCATAAAAATTTCCCATAAAATTATACGAAATTAACCCCAAACGCCTCTCACCAAACCCAAAAAACCTAGAAAGTGTTGAATTCACCGACCCCCAGTGACTCCCAACAAGTGCAAATTGTCAAATATGGCTAGAAAACACCCCACGGTTTGATATTGTAGAATTATTCCCAAATCTATCACTGGATAAATTGTCCCTTAAGTTTTACCTCCAATCTCCGACCCTTATCTCTCCACAATTCTTCCGCCTTCTTCCCTTGTCATCTGAGTTGTCCAAGGTGGAATTTGACCCTAGTGCCAAAAATTAACACTCCATCTCAACTAGGAAGAATTCCATTTTCGATTATATGTTTGTTGATCATCACATCATCCTGTCATGTTGTCGACATGAGATGAACATCTATGCTCAAATATATATGTTGAAACATTCTCAAATCTAAAAGAAGAAGAATCGAGGAGCACTAGCTTGCACCCATACCGAGCAATATGATATCCAAATATACAAGGGAGCACATCTTCAACACTGGAATCACATCAGGGAGCTCATTCTCAACCTGGAACCATATAGGTGACCAAATCTCAACCCAATCCTATTTCCCGCCGATCTTCCCATGGATGACTCTACATAGTAATGTGGTAGAACACCTGCAACATAATCGACTTGGGTTGTACACCCCAAGTACACTCTCAACCTGTTGGCAAAATGAAGAACAGTTTTCCCAACAAGTTAGACTTGTGGGTATGATGCCAACTAGGGTATACTCTGCATAGACCAAATAGGGGAGCACCATCTCCAACCCTATGTAGATAGGGGAGAAATATCTTAACCATGTGGGTAACAGATAGGGGTAATCCCCTATTTTCTAGAGGTCCCTCAACCCCAGGAGCCCTCTATATCAATTCTTCACCCTAAGAGCTCAATAGGGGGGAAGATTTTCCTCAGTGTCCTCTATCAGTGTTGCCCCTTATCAAGAGGGGTCACATCCATCAGTCCAAGCTGCTCTCTGAAGACCAAGAACTTCCCTTTCAGTAGATATTTGGTGAGAATATCTGCAATATGTTCATATGTTGATATATGATGGAGTCTAACTGCTCCTCTCTACACCATGTCTCGAATGAAATCATATTGAATATCTATGTGCTTGGACTTGTCATGAAATATTGGATTCTCTACCAGACAGATACCACTCATGTTGTCGCAATAAATCACTGTAATTTCTAGGACCTTCTCAAATATATCTCCAAAGATATTCCTCAACCAAACTACTTTGCAGCTAACCATGCTAGCAGTAATATACTCTACTTTGGTGGTGCTCAATGCTACATACTTTTGTTTCTTTATCATCAAGAATATCATGGAAAAACCAAGGTTGAAACAACATCCAAATGTAATCTTCTTGTCGATAATATTTCCTGCCCAGTCAACATTGATGTATCCATGAAATCGAACATCCATAGCAGAATATCTCAGACCACGTGTGATCATCCCATGCAAATATCTCAATATATGTTTGGCAGCAATCCAATGTGCATGGAGGGGCTCGGTCATGAATTGACTCAATATTCTCACTGCATAGCATATGTCTAGTGTTCACAAGGAACATCAAAGCCCTAATCAATTGTCTATACTTGAAAGGATTTTCGAAATAAGGTCCCGCAACTTCTATACATAACTTCTTGAAGTTTATTTCCATTAGTGTAGACATAGATTTGCATTCTTTCATTCCAAATATTTCCAACAGCTTCACAACATATTTTCATTGTGAAAGGAAAACCTCACAAGGTCTTTGCCACATCTCAAGGCCTAAAAAGTAGTGCATGATTCCAAGGTCCTTCATCTCGAATTCATAAGCTAACTCCCTCTTAAACTCGATCATTAGAGGCTCACTACCTTTCAAGAATATATCGTCAACATACAAAACCAAAATCAATGACATACCTTGGACTACCTTAAAGTAGAGACAATGCTTCTTGTGAATCCCAGATTCATCAAATAACTGTCTATGCGGGCATACCAAGATCTGGGAGCTTTCTTAAAACCATACAATGCATTCTTTAACCTGCACGCATGCGTTATTCGATCCTCTACCTAAAATCCATGTGGTTATTCAACATAAACTTATTCCTGTAATATGCCATGGAGGAATGCAATTTTTACATCCATATGATGAAGAGTCCATCCTTGATTTGCGACAAGGGCTACTATCAAACAGATTGTTGTGCATCGAGACACAGGTGAAAATATATCATTATAGTCTTCTCCCTCTTTCTGTGAGAATCCTCAAGCCACAAACCTTGTCTTATATTTCTCAATGTTACCATCAACTCCATGCTTGATATTGAATAGCCACTTTGAAGTCACCACATATTTTCCCTTCGGTCTCTGCACAACATCCCATATATCATTTTCATGATCGATTCATATTCCTTGGCCATAGCATCCTTCCAAACTTGGTCTTTTACGACTTCTTCGAATGCGGAAGGTTCAGCTTGAATTATAGTGCTCATGGCTACAACATATCCATAATACCTGCATGGTTACTTCATTTCTCTAAATGATCTTCGAATGTGAACATGTCTTTCATAATCCTGTAGGGTATCGCAGAGCCAAAGTGGTCTCTTCCTAGTAGGAGGATCACTTGGAGGAGGATCTAAGGGATCCATAGGCTCCATGGGATCATCAACGATATCAGTTTCGGACTCGAGCACAGAAGGACCATCTAGAACACCCTTTTCATCAGTCTCCTTCTTAGGAGGAGGAGGTGGAGGAAGGTATATTGCTTTTCCAAGAGAAAAATATTCATCGAATGTTACATCCCTACTAATTTAAACCTTCCTTTGACCAAGAATATATATTCTATATTCTTTAGAATTTTCGTAATAACCAAAAAATGTACCTTTTCTTCCTGTAGCTTCCAACTTTTTCCTTTTGTCCTTTGGCACATGGAAATATACAGGGCATCCAAATATACGAAGAAGACTAATGTCAGGATTGACACCTATGAATATCTCTTCGGGGTTTTATTTTCCAATGCTTGATGAGGCACACTATATTGAACATATGCAACAGAATGTGTAGCTTCTCCCTAAAGGAACTTTGGCACCTTTTGAACATGGATCATGGCACATTCAACTTATACTATAGACATGTTCTTCCTTTTCTCTAATCCATATTTTTCGAGTGTATATGGCACAATTGTTTCCTTATTTATCCCTTCTTTCTTACAAAATGCTATGAACTCATTTGACATATATTCCCCTCCATTTTCGGACTTGAATATTTTTATTCTCTTCCCTGTTTGGTTTTCGATCAAAGATTTGAATTCCTTGAATATTTCAAAGGCTTCATCCTTGTGCTTCAAGTAGTATATCCATGTCTTTCTTGAGAAGTCATGAATGAAGGTGATGTAATATAGATGACAACCAATGGAATGTATAGTCATCAGACCACATATATCAGAATGAATGAGATGGAGGATTTCATTTGTCTTGTTCTCACTAGAGGTAAATGGTACCCTTGTTTTATTTCCACTCGCACATCCTGGACATATTCCATCATGATGGGATTGAACGTCCAAAATACCTGCGACCAATTTATTCAATTTCGGAAGAGAATCATAATGTAGATGAGCCAATCTACAGTGCCAAAACTTTCCTAGATGATTGGTATTATGAACCAATGTTATAAGTGGCCTTCCAGTGACTCTATAGAGTCCTTCAAATTTCGATCCTAATGTGAATGCATCTCTCATAGGTGAACCAACAGAAAAAGTAGAAATTTTTCGTTGATGAAGGCAACCCTCATCCCTTTATCTTCCAATGTGTATATAGATACCAAATGCTTCATTAATCCTGAAAAATTCATAACATCATGCAGCAGAAATGACTCCCCTGAATTCAAATGAAATTTGACAGACCCAAAACCTTTCACGGGATGAGTGGAGTTGTCTCCAAGAATAATCTTAAGCTTAGTCTCCCTCTATACTAGATTAGAGAGGACTTCCTTATATCCAGAGAAATGATGAGTGGACCCACTATAAACCAACCAACTATCCCATGAATCCGTAGGAGAACTAGTAAGGGAAAAAATAAGAATGTATTCATATTTATTTACATCATTAATTTCATACCTAGGAACTCTTGAATTCTTTTGAGGAGGCATTAGGGAAATTTTGAGGTCTAAAATGGGCCTCCTAAGAAAAATGTACAACAAAAATAAGCTTTATATGAACCAATAGGATTCAAGATGATGATGTCAACCATGGGGGATGATTCACCATTTTTTGAGTAAAAAACTAAAAAAGATCAAAAAATAATAAAATAATAAAACTATTTTTTCAACTCGTATTTTCAACTTATCTCCCTAAGGTTTTACTCAAATTTCGAGTGGGAGTACTTGTTAGATGCAGAATTTAATTACTCATCCAAGGAGTACCCATGTTGCATACTTTTGATGGACCCTGCTACATAAAAAATGAAAAATACATGAAAACACGTGATTGCAATCATGTTTTTCATGTATTTCTCATTTTTTGTGTACCAAGGTCCATCAAAAGTATGGAACATCGGTACTCCTTGGATAATGAATCAAATTATTCATCCAAAAAGTGTTTCCATTCGAAATTTGGGTAAACCCATAGGGAGATAAGTTGAAAATACGAGGTCAAAAAATAGTTTTTCTTTTTTCCCTCTAAAATTTGATGATGTAATCTAATCTTATTTTATTATTTTCACTATTATTTTATAATTTCATTATGAGGCCCATTTTAGACCTTAAAATTCCCTTAATGATGATATTCTTCATGGTCGCTTGAGGTATCTCTTCTTCTTCTTTCATATTTTATATCGCGGTTATTTCTTCGATCGTCTTTTCTTCTTTGATTATTGTTGATGTTGTAACATGGTCCTTTTCTCTTCTTGGGACAATATCATGCATAATGAACTTTCTTGTGACACTTACATCATTCAATATGAGATGCTCTATCATTCCTTCTTTTTTTTTGTTTTGAGGAGGAGGCTTTCTTGATGGACCTCATTTCCCTTTATTCTTCCTTTTGTCATGAGTGATATATGCAACGGGCTCTCCCTCTTCATGCTTTTGAATTCTTCCTCTTGTTATCATTCTCTATTATTATTGAGTAATATTTCCAAAAATTTCATCATATGATGTGAGGAAATTGTTTTTTCTTATTGTAGTAATGAAGTTTTCCCAAATAGGAGGGAGACCTCTACGAGTCACAATCACTAGTCGCATGTCCGACACATTTTCCCCAACTATTTGCAATTGATCTCTAAGGTGAGATATCCTCATGATATAGGATTGTATTGCTTCTCCTTTGTTCATCTTGGTTTCTTTGAGTTGATCTTTCAAAGTGATGATCTCATTCAGATTGTTGATTTCATACATGTCGGCTATCTTATCATACATGTCCTTAGACTTCCTTAAATCCCCAATATATGCAAGTAAATGATCTTGTAAACCATCAATTATAATTTGATTTTCTTTGGACGCATATTTCTTGTACCTATTTTTGAGGGAAAAACAAGAATTTTCTAGAGGCCCGAGCATCCTTCCTTGAATACATTCCAACACATCATTGTTTTTAGCTATGATCTCCAACCTGAATTTCCATGCAACAAACTTTGATGTGTTACCCAACTTTTCAAGCTCCTTGAAAGTAGAGGAAGACATATTGACTTTGACTAGATAATATCCTTCAAATTTACAAGGAAGATGGCTTCAATGCTTGTCTCCTTTTAGGCTTATCCTTCACCCCAGCTATGAAACCATGTTAATTTTTTCATATTTTTCTATGTTGTTTCAATTAATTTAGCCCAAATCAGTTCTTCATTAAGAAATGCATCCAATTATTAAAAATGTTTCCAATCATAACCAATAACTGAATATAGAACAATATATGCAATGAAAAAGGAGACAATAACACAACCACAAGAGACACCAAATTGGCCCAAGACTAGGGAAAAACCCCATAAGGGGGAAAACCCTTTCAAACCTTCTCCTTATTAGATTGTCATAAAATGTTTCACGGAGAGTACAATGAGCCCAATACATAAAATTCCAGCAGATATTTACCCAATAAAGAAACATAAGCAGACTTTCAGAATTACTGTAAGGCAGAGAGAAACCATCGAGCCATTAGACAATTGTAGTCAACTACGGTCAACTGTCAAACCCTAGTTACACACATCAAGATAGTCTGTGAGCGATTGAGGATAAAATAACCCAGAAACTTAGTCACACCCTTCAAGTGTCTGTGTGTGTGACTTTTCCATCCCAGTCGCACTATGAAGTACTGCAAGTGAGCGATGGGGGATGAATTCTTCTGGATCTGCCTCAAAACCCCAGTCGCTCCCTTTAGGTCATTGTGCATGCAACATTAGCCTTCTAGTCACATTGAGGAACACTATGTGTGTGCGACTATGCTCAAAAAATCCCAGTGACGTGCGTGCGACTGAAAAATAGACACCCTAAACATGTGTGAGTCTCAGACTTGCAATTTCATACCCTTGCACAAACTTCTTCCATCAGACCTGTGCGAACCAAAACAATAGAACAGGAGAAGAGATTGCTTGATGACTGTGTCCAAATGAGCTCGAGGTATCTTCTATTTATAGGCTTCCATGAGGGTCCACTTTATGTTGAGGCTGACTTAATCAATTTTACATGTGTGTAGGGCCGACCTAACCCAATTTACATGAGAGGGTTCATAAATTCAAAATCCAACTTCTACTTGTCCAAATGAGGTGATATTTTGGTCGATTTTGGTCTTCTCAAAAATAGGAATTCAATGCAATCCTCATATTTTTCATCTGAGTTGTTCAAGGTCGAATTTGACACTAGTTGCAAAAATTAACACTTCCTTTGAACTAGGAAGAATTCCACCTACCAATATATGTTTGTTGATAATCACATCATCCTGTCATGTTGTCGACATGTCATGAACATCTATGCTCAACTCTATTTGTTGAAAAATTCTCAAATCTAAAATAATAATAATCAGGGAGCATTAAATTCCACCCCTACCGAGCAATAGGATATCCAAACATACAGGGGAGCACATCTTCAACCTTGGAATCACATCGGGGATCTCATTCTCAACCCAAAACCATAAAGGGGATAAAATCTGAACAAAATCCTATTTATTGTTAATATTTCCATTGATGACTCTAAGTAGTCATGTGGTAGAACACCTGCATCATAATCGACTTTTGGGTTATACACCCCAAGTACACTCTCAACCCATTGGCCGAACGAGGAGCGGTATTACCAACAAGTTAGAATTGTGGGTATGATGCCAACTAGGGTATACTCTGCATAAACCAAATAGGGGAGAAAAATCTCCAACCCCTATGTAGATATGGGAGAAAATATCAACCTTGTGGGTAACAGATAAGGGTAGTCCCCTATTTTTCAGATATCCCTCGACCTGAGGAGCCCTCTATCTCAATTCCTCACCCTGGGAGCTCAACAGGGGGGAAGAGTTGGCTCAATGTCCTCGATCAACACTACCCCTTATCAAGAGGGGTCACATCCATTAGTCCAAGCTTCTTTGTGAAGACTAAGAACTTCCCTTTCGGTAAAAATTTGGTGAG
The DNA here is from genome assembly GCA_034641835.2 of Pinus albicaulis. Classification (NCBI taxonomy): domain Eukaryota; kingdom Viridiplantae; phylum Streptophyta; class Pinopsida; order Pinales; family Pinaceae; genus Pinus; species Pinus albicaulis. Next base: position 790,811,773 of record CM076578.1, on the reverse strand, counting down.
AATATCTTCAATCTATTCATCTCTCGATATTTGATGGAGTCTAACTGCTCCTCTCTACACCATGTCTCGAATGAAATGATATTGATTCTCTATGTGCTTGGACTTATCTATAACACACACCTCCCCTCACATATACCCACTTACACCGACTTACCCAAGGTAAACATGAGATGAGGGGAATTTATGACCAGACTCAACTTCCTAGGTGACCTTAAGGAAATGGAGTCGAAAAAAAAACCTTACTAACTTCCCTTAGGTGTCACAGGACCGTAGGAGTAACCCAACCCATCCATGTGTCTATCCCATGATCCAACTTGACTTTTCTTTGAGTTCTACCCCCCAGTCGCTCCCTTTCCAAGGCATCAGTGCGACTGGAACCTCCCAGTCACATGCATAAGTGAAACTGTGGAATTTTTCACTTAGTGTTGTGTCAGCGATTGAAGATTTTAAGGCTAGATTCCTGGGTTGGGGCCAGGCCTCTACCCATAAATCCCTGTAACTTTCAGAAATAATAAATTACACAAGGAAAATTCTAGTAAACTAAAAACCGACACCAGGACTAGGCCTAGCCATCACCAACTAGGATTGACATTCTGTCAAACACTTGTAAATAATTAAATATATAGGTCACGAATACAAGACTAAGCATAAGGGACTGGAAATTCATATGAAACTTATCAAGAAGGATCACTTCCCTCTCTCATTATATGTATTAACATTATTTATGTCTTGCATCCATTATTATTTCAATTACAAGTAAAAACATGAAATAAACCATTACTAGAACCAGTCACATAACCATGCTTATAACTAGTGTACAATCACAAAAATAACCATAAGATAGAAACTATTAAAGCCACATAAATACAATTACAAAAGCAAGAGAAATTAGCTTTCATTAAACATAGGTAAAAGCCAACTAGTTTCGAGACTTCCATGTACCACCTAGCCATAGACATGGTTGAACTAAATATTTCTTTCAGTCAATCACCCTTGTGCCATATTCGAAGCATGAATGTGGGATCTCATGGATAAAACAATCCAAAAACAACCAAGGGAATCCATAGTTTAAGCCACCTCCACCCTCACCATATCATGATCTCACCTAAACCAGCACCGAGATCACAAAACCGAACCAAGCTTGGAATGCCTTTAGATCTCATCACTATCCTTGAGGAATTTTATGTTTCCTTATCTCTAGTATTTCTCGCAATCCACACTGGATCACTAGGCCCTTACCAAGAAAAAACCCTTAGGCCTTATTGTGTATCCTGCCAAAATAGGTCAAGGGGGCCTTTGGGAATGTTCCTAAGACCACCTCTGCCTAGATTTTAAAGCCATCCAAAATTTCCAAAGATCAAACCGAGAACAATCCCATCACACCAGGGCTATCCAGAAAAAGGCAAGGCAAGGTAAAAAAAACCACTGTCAAAACCCAACAAAACCATGCCACCAACAACAAAAGAACCAAATACCAACATAAACATACCATGCATGTCAAAAACAACTAGGAAATCATACATGAAATCTATTACCTGCAAGTATTCCCACTGAATTTGCTTGAGCCTGCTCTTCCTTGCTTGGTCTCTTTCTCCTCTTGGTGCTCTTCTCCTATTTAAGTGTAATTCTGAAAATGAACTGACAAAAGGCTACCAACTGATGCTCTGAGGTATTTTAATCATTCATGCCTATAATTTCTTTAATCTTCCATTATTTTCCTTCAATTTTCTCCTGACATGCAGCGCGTGACAATTCAACTTCCTTTTCTCCTAATTTCCTTTATTTTCATAAATAAGTGTGCAAAAATACTTTTTTTCCTTTTTAATGCCTTAGCCATTGCCTTTTCCAATTTCCCCTTAGCCATAAACACATCTAGTGATTCCCACTAGGATATCTTTTACCAACATTCAACTTGGAATAAATGTCCCTTAACAATGGTCTTACTTTTGCCTTTATTAATTTTTATTACATGAAATTTTAACCCAAGTCTGTTACATTTTCATGAAATACGAGATTATCTGAGAGAAATATCCCACTCTTGTTGTCGCAATATATCACTGTAGTGTCTAGGACCTTCTCAAATAGATATCCAAAGAGATTCCTCAACCAAAATGCTTCGCAGTTAACCATGCTAGCAGAAATATACTCTTCTTCGATGGTTTTCAATGCTACAGACTTTTGTTTCCTGCTCATCTAGGATATCATGGAAAATCCAAGACTAAAACAACATCCAGATGTACTCTTCCTATCAATAACATTTATTGCCTAGTCAACATCGGTGTATCCATGAAGTCGAACATCCCTGAAGAATATATCAGAACAAGTGCGATCCTCCCATGTAAATATTTCAATATATGTTTGGCATCGATCCAATGTGCATGGAGCGACTTAGTCATGAATTGACTCAATTCATTCACTACATAGCATATGTCTGGACGAGTGTTCACAAGGAACATCAGAGCCCCAATAAATTGTCTATAATCAGATGAATTTTCCAAATCGGGTCCTGCAAATTCTCCACATAACTTCTTGAAGTTTATTTCCATCGGTGTAGCCATGGATTTTCATTATGTCATTCCAAATATTTCCAGCAACTTCACAACATATTTTCCTTTTTAAAGGAAAATATAACCAAGTCTTTTCTACACCTCAAGGCCTAGAAAGTAGTGCATGAGTCCAAGGTCCTTCATCTTGAATTCATAGGCCAACTCCCTCTTACATTCGATCACAAGAGGCTCACTACCTGTCAATAATATATCGTCAACATACAAAACCAAAATCAACGACATACATTGGACTATCTTGAAGTAGATATTGGGATCGACATTGCTTCTTGTGAATCCCAATTTCATCAAATATCTAACTATGCAAGCGTACCAAGCTCCGAGGGCTTGCTTCAAACCATATAATTCCTTTTTTGACCTGCACACATGCGTTATTCAATCCTCTACTTCAAATCCATGTGGTTGTTCATCATACACTTATTCCTATAATATGCCATGGAGGAATGCATTTTTTACGTCCATCTAATGAAGAATCCATCCTTGACTCGTGGAAAGGGCTAATATCGAAGATATGGTTGTGTCTGGTGGATGTTTTTTGTCAGAATCTGAGCTTTCTGAAACATGAACTCTCTTGGTTCCCACCATCCCATCTTCTTTTCTGACCACCGTTACATGTTGTTTGTCTGCATGGATGGAGTCTATTTCTGAGTTGTTATGCATATGAGTTGCATGTTCATCATGAACCTGGGTATTCTTAACTTCTTCTTCTAAAAAATCCTCTTTGATTTCCCCTTCTTCTTTGTCTAGGTAAATAGGATCAAAAGGTTGTCAGCCTTTTTTTTCAGTGTCCTGCCCCTTTTCCTTTTTGGTGGCTTTTTCATGAGAGGGTATGAGTCCTGAAGATGTCTTTTTTGAAAACATGTATGGCATATGAATGTTTTTCTTCATAGTCCAAGATTTGAATCCGCTGGAAATATTTATGTTTTATCAAGATGCGGTCATGTAGACCATTTATTATGTCTATTTATAGACATATATAGGAAAATGTGAATAAAAATTTCCCCATTCTTTCAAAATCCATCCTTTTAAAGGAACTGAAAGTATTCCTAGCACCCTCTAGAACCTTATGATGCCAAAAGCGAAGAGGGAGGTTTAGCAACCATACATAAACTAACATATTTGTTACCACCATTGTAGTAGTGTAGTTCCCCACTCTATTTTTCTAACCTTCACACGACATTAACATTGATTTAGAATTAAGGCTCACACATTATTCTTTGAGGACCTTAGGTTGAGGATCCAGACACTTGAATCTACTATTATTGGATGTGTTTATTTCCTTGTCGGTGTTTGGATGATGGTAGCTTTGATGGATATGTATTTTTCTATTGATAATATGATGATGGTAGATTTGATGGATATGTATTTCTCTATTAATGTTATGATGATGATAGTTATGATGGATATGTTCCTTATGTTGGCCACTTATGTTACTTCTGGTTCACGATAAAAAAATGATGTGGATGACTATGTCATGTTGATGATTTTATTATGACAATGACTAACACTGCGAAACCATGTTACTGATGATTATTAAGTATGACAGGAAACCACCAGATGCACTCACATGTGATGTATTGACGAAATCAGGTTTGATGGAAATCAATATTTTGTCTTTGAAATTTTAAAGTTCAGTTTGAATCTTCCTAAAACTTCTAATGATATGTTAGTGGTTGAAGGTATAGGTTATCTGCTTGTATGAATGACTCACACATGGGTGGTGGGGTTGTACATTTGGATGGAACTACATGGGAGGGGTGGGAGAGTGTCCCTAATTTCACCTGTTAGCACTCCTGCTATGAATTGTGCTAGAAGGGTTGTGACACCTTCACCTTGTAGATCACGATGTCATCGGGGAAAATTCCAAAATGGGTCGCCCATGAGTATTTCACTTGGGGCCATGCATCGAGGCAAATTCCTTGATCCCCAGCACCATTAGTCTCATTATAGCTGACAACATGAGAGATGATAGTAGTCTGTCGTTGCACCTATATTTTCCCCTTGTAGCCACTGGATGCTTGAAGGGAAAGTGGTGTGGCACCCTTGGAACTTCAAGGGAAGTTATTGTAGGGCACAACCGACTTGGCACCCTTGGAATCATAAACAAATTGTTAGGTGTGGCACCCTTGGAACTTTGAAGGGAAGTTCTTGAAGGCCAAAACTGACTTGTCACCCTTGGCATTGAAAAGAAACTAACAAATATAATCAACATATGAAAATCCTACTAATTCAAATCAAGTGGCAAATGATGTTAGAACCAAGGCAATTAAATCAGGAATAAAACTTGGGGTAAAGGGAGAATAAGAATGAATAAAATATTGTACCTTAACAACTCTACCATTCCCATATTGAAAAATATTAGGTAGATTATGTACATGAGTAATTTAATTAGGAAAAAGGGGAAAAGAGGGACATAGATTAATTATAAAAATTAATTAAGAGAAGGGGGTGGTGAATTAAAATAAAGATTAATAAATTAGAATTTGAGGAATTTAGAGAACCTCCATTTGGAAATAGCCAACATAAGAATATCCATCTAAGAGGAAAAGTGAGTTAAGTTAGGAGGTAGTTATGGGACCAAATATGAGAGTAATTAGTTGACTTCAGTAATGAGGTCAAATTACGGAGTAGAAAAAGGGAATTAAGAGAACTAGGAGAATAAATGGGGACTCTTGTTGGGGTGAGGAAAAATATTATTTTCGAATTAAAAATTAAGAAAATAATTTTGGAGAACCTTGGTGAGAGGTTGACACATGGGTGGGTGAATAATAAAACTTTTGGATTAATAAAAATAATTAATTATGCATCAAGTTCCAAGTTTCACCTATGAAGCCCTTGTTAAAAGAAGGGTCAAACCATGAGAGAAGGGAATTTTTCTTACCTTATGGTTGGATGGATGAGATTATGTCATTGTGAGTGGCTACGAGCTATAGTTTATTTTGGTGAGGTAGAGGACTTTAGAGAGGGGACTCTCGAGTCAATGAGTGTTCACCTTTATCAGCTAGCACACTTCCTCCATTGTACAACCCCATTGTAGGTCGAGGGTCCACAGGAAGGAGAGTACCCAAGGAGTAGGCTGGGAGGTCAATCAATGGGTAACTAAATTTGGTCAGAGCACACCAAAATTCACACTTGTAGGCAGATGACAACAAGGGAGCACAAGTAGTAGCAAGGCTAGATCGAATCTCCTCTCCAGGTGAATGGTACCTATGGTATTTATGATATTTTGTTTTATGATTTTTTGTTACTATTTTTTATAGAATGTAAAAGCGGTGATATGTGGAATGTATTATAGTTCATGGATGTTTTCGTTTAATATATGTGGGTTCCCAATGTTTATCTGCTTATGGTTGTATCCTATTTTATTTGCATGGTTTTAAAATTTTTCATAGTTTATTTTTTATTTTGTTACTCTATATATATATATATATATATATATATATATATATATATATACACACACACACAAAATAGGGTCAATCCCTACACCTGGTATCAGAGCTAAGTTTAATCCCTAGGATCTATGGACCCACTAAGGTTAAATTCCACAACGTTATGCTCTCACAGGAATAGTGTTATAATTTCTGATGAATTAGATCCTCATGCCTTGAGTTAGCTTTGAAGTTAAGGACAATTAGATTTTAGGATTTATATAAATATTATCTTCAAATTTAGGATGAACATAAATTCACTCCACGAAGTAGACAATAAGTCTACTTCAGTGGATGTGCATGTATACTTAGTTCAAATTTTTTCATTCATTATTTTCAGGTTTATGTTCATCTAGTTGTTGTGCGTAGAGTTTCAACTGAAAATATGTTAGAAATAAGTCTGATAATAAAAACACAAATTGGAGTTTAAAAAAAAAATTATAACCTAATTCTTTAAAAAAAAAATCAGCCCTAGAAACATAAGGTTCAACCAATACAAAGCTCACACTATATTTTTTACTTTTTGATACCACTCGAATATGGGGAAAGAAAAACAAGATTCTAAATAGATTCTAATGAGAATGACTCGGCCATCAGTTCACAATGAATCTTTTATTGATAAAAATAATGTAGATGTGGTCTGCAAATTCAATTGGGAACATAAACTGTAAGCCCCGCAATTGTTAAAAAAAAAAAAAAAATGCTGAATCCTAAACCAAACTATGAAAACTTAGAGGGACTCTTTTGGGATCCATTTAATTGTCGAAGTAGTTCCGGAGCTACAAAAGAAAACCAGTCTAGAGCCGTAGACAAAAATAATGTGATCTTGGCTTGTTCCTAACTTCCACAGAGATATTGGAAACACTTGCCATGTGCCTCAAGCAACTGACATCAATTTAAAAAAAAAAAATTGATTATGATTTAGTGTTATGTAGAATGAGCTAAATTCATTCCAATCCCTCTACTTCGCAGGTTAACAAGATCGAACCATATGTTGTATATCGTGCTTTTATAAGTTTGTGGTGTATCATTCCTCTATAAGTACGTGGTTCATACCTTAATAATAAATGACCTTGTTCCATTTATTGAGAGAATCTGAGCATATGATACTTCCAAGTGAAAATCCATTGCAAGCAAGTCTTTTTGTAGTTGAGATGAGAAAACAACTATTACCTAACTCTAACTCTACAAGTCCCTCTAAAGTGAAATCTTGACGATCCTTGAAAAATCGAATGATTAATGTGATTTGGAGAGGATAACTCTGAAGTGAAAGCATTGAGAGCGACCGGATCTACTAGCCACTTGAACGTGTGTCTAAATGTTGTGTCATGTCATTCCTTATATGAAAGAATATTCATAGAATCCAGAAAGTAATATTGAGATAATATCATTAATAATGTAAACTGGTGGTATGAAAATCCCATCGACTCAGATGAATAAACACTTGTTAAGGTGGTTGGAAAAACTTTCACAAATTAATTGTTATTAGCTGATAGATCAGATATATGATAAATGATCATCAGATATTTTTCAAGCCTAAGGAAATATTCCCTTGTCCAGAAAGAATTATAAGAATTCTTCTTCCAGTAAATCTATGTTTAACATGAACCACCATCATATCGAATATTTCGTGGAGAAATAAGGAAGCGTGGGTCAACCCAAGTATTCCCCCTTCGAGATTGAAGCCACCATGAGAATTCCAAGGTCGAATCTGGAAGAGGTGGGTTTGGAGATGAGAAATGGAAGATCGACCAATGTGGAAGACATAGAGCACTTCTTACAAATGTTACAAAGGTTGTCGCCCAAGGTAATGGTGGTTGTGGAGTAGTGGTCTAACCAGAACGGTGAGCATCTCATGGAGTGATTTGTGGAGGATCTCTACCATTACAACACCATGTTCAATTCCTTGGAGTTGAACCTTCCCAAACAAATTATATAGTGGGTGACACTGGAGAAGTATTTGTTCGGCAAGAAATTACACAATATCACGACTTGCGAAGGATCTAAAATGGTGGAGAGACACGAGACATTGGAACAGTGGATGAAGGGATTGGACCGAACCGGTTCACACAACTCCACACTTACTCCTCTCACTCTTACTGGCTTCTACATGATTAAGGGCGCCTCACTATTTTATGGAAGGAAAGTACTTTGCATTTTGCATATACATGGATATATTCTTGATCACACACATAGATCCTTTTTCTCTTCTTCTCATCATAAAGCTCACCTTAACCTTTAATCCGCAAGTATCATATTTGATTAATTTTAATTAATGAGCCTTTCTGAACTAATCTCTGAATATATTTTATTATCAATGAGTTTCATAACTCATTGATAATATTCGTTTCAAAACTTCAGTTTTGTGGTATTTATATATAGTTTTTCATTGAAAAAGTATTCCTTAACATATTAGACAAGATTGTAATCTACTGTTTCAGGAATGGACATTCAATCAAATGCCAAAAGGTAGAAAAGTGACACGACATCTTACTCTCTCGAAAAGAGAAAGTTATAACTTGTCTACCCATTTGCGCAAATAAATGGAAGTAATTACATCGATAAAACAAATATGTATACTGAAAGGAAGGCACATACCTGAGTTGATAAAAATCTTATATTGCAATCACTATCCTGTTAAACAAGCATGGACAATAGACTGCAACATATTTACAATTAAAATACTTGCTGAAACTTTTAGTCCACTCATCTTGGAACAATACGAACTGGGTCAGACAAACTTGCCGAGACGGACTTTCAAACTCGATAAATCTTGACCACCTGGTGAGTTTGATGACTACAACTGATATAATAGCATTAATTTCGAATTGTTGCACGTCATATCATCATTTCTTCTCCCAAAACCAAATAATTAGTCTGAAAATTAGAGGAATAAGCTCCAAGACACGACGAAGTGCATTTGGTGGGAGATGGATCAATCAAAATATTCATTCTGGGAGGCTTATAAAATAAAACTGAGTCTGTCAGTGGCCAGAAGATTAATTTTTATAGTAATTTTCGATTTTCCTGAGCTAACTATATAAAAAAAGGATTACTTACAATTTTGAATCATCGTATAAGTGGGACAAGGAAATTCCCTCAAATATTGTCAAGGTACAAAAATGTTAAAAAAAATAACAAACTCAACAATTTGTAGGTTGTTTCAAAATAATTGGACGCATTGAATGCACCTAAAAAAAGCAGTTGTATCCAATTTCTAGCAGAGGCTTCCAACAAGCTTGCTTGCGGTCGTAAACCAACCGACTTGGCCTTGTTAAGTGTCACTGAACACAGCTCTATGTGAACCCAAGTGTAAACCCGGATGAACCTACTGAACCCTCACGCTCTTGCGGCCTACCACACGGCTTCCTTGCCTTCAAACGGCCTTAGCGATCCGTAGTTCCTCGCGAACTCCAGCGAATCTGGTGAAATTTCGAGCTATGCAAGTATCTTAACAGCAATATTAAAGCACACAGAGTAATAATGCGGAAACTCAGAAAAATTCTTCTCTCTTTATTTATCAGAATGCTTCACAATCAGATTACAATGTCTCTGTATCAGAGATGGACTGTCTCGGCTTTTACGGGGCTTATGATCTTCATGAATGAAGGATCGATACCAGAGGCTTCCTGGCCAATGAACAGACTCTGTCTCAGAGCTTATGACACACAGACATAAAATATACAGACTCACTAATGAACTGGCCACTTTAGGTTCTTGCCTGTCACATGAACAGACACGCAGACTTCTCAGTTCAACCTATGGACTGTGAGTAATAACTCCGTGATGCGAGCAGATCACCAAGATGGCGCAGACGCAGAGCAGGGAGAGAGTACTCGGACTCTAAACACAACACACAAAACTCAAACAACCGGTGCCTACAAATGAGTCTAACCTCTCCTTATATAGGAATGAGAGGGGGACAAACATTACTATGCACCGTTCGATTATTGACACTTGGCAGAAGATCATCGTTTTCGGGTAACACCAAGAGGTGACATCCGCACGGAGATCTGTCATACCGACAAACTAAAGTGCTAGTGGATACACTGTGGATACCTTACAAAGGCCCACGAGGAATCAAACTTTATTGATTACACATTGGATACTTTTCGGACGAAGGAAAAGTCCAAGAGAAAAGCTTCGTCACTATACACCCGTGACTAGGGATCATTATTTACACAGGGAAAACCTTTTATGAGTGGGGCTCCCAAGGACCACTTGTACTGGTTCCGGCTGCAGGCTCATCAAGAATCTTGATCCCCGGATATCTGAGATGATAGAACTCGTCATCCCAAGCCTTTGTATAGATTCTCCGAACGATCATAGGCTTGTTGAGTACTATCTGGTGCTTGATCTTCGTCATGACTAACCACTGGTAGTGCATTTGCATATACATCTTTAATATGGGATTCACTAATTTATGCTCTAGACTAACAATTTCACCAACTGTTTTACAGGGGTAGTGAAAACATTCACCAGCTGGTCCCGAAAGACAGTCAGTACAAAATAATCTGCAATAGGACTCATAAAAATTAGGATCCATACTATAAGGGCTAGGGCCATAATGATACCACCAGTTACTTAACCATGGAATTTTTTATTCTTTTTCATTGATCCATGTCGGGGAAAATTTCAGCTTAGTGTAGTGGGTTTCTTCTGGTCCATCTTTATTAAGTAAATCCCACCACAGTCTCTCATAACCTGCAAAATTGTAAACAGTGTCAGGAAATAAAATTTTTGGATCATCTTGCGGCCATGAAGTAAACTTGCCATGAATGTATGGGCCGATATTTCTGACTCTGTTTATTACAAATGATTTGTAATATTCTTTGGATCTGTCACTGCCTTCAGTACTAATGACATACAGATCCCAAAAATCTACTGAAAGTGACCTCTCAGCTTCATGTGAAGCTGCCATGCTATGTGAATACATCATTTCATGTATCCACCGATTTCCCTTCGGGTACACTTTCCTTCCTGGGACTAAGTGCTGCAAATCAGTGTGATTCTGCAAATTTCCATCGAACACTTGGGTATTACGGAGGATCCAAGTTGGCCTCCACTTCTCCGCATACACAGGCCATGGCTCATCATCTGCAATATATATGAGCTCTTCTCTTTTATAGGCCTGGTTCCATTCAGTTAGAATGACCATGCAATGTAGCTGAATCTGTTCTTCTGGGTCATCCTCTTGTTCTTGATGCTGGATGTATTCTCTGCTTAAGAAATCTGGAATACAATTGTCAGAACCTCTAATATGTTCAACTTTAAAGCTGAAATATGCAAAAAGAGCTTGCCATCGTGCAAATTTTGCATCTTCTGGGTTCTTGATCTCCTTCGTCAAAACCTTTTCCAGAGCCTTAGCATCTATTCTAAGCAGGAAATACTTATTAGCCAAATGTACAGAAAACTTGGACATGCAATACCAGGCTGCTTTTACCTCTTTTTCTATAGGAGCATAATTTTCCTCAGCTTTGCTCCAAACTCCAGAGACAAACAGAACAACCTGTTCTTTTTCTTTTGGATCGTCTTCTGTAGGCTTTTGTTTCAGCACACCTCCCCAACCAATGTTACTGGCATCTGTTTCAACAATCTTATAAAAATTATCATCAGCAACATATAATATGGGCAGATTCTTTACCTTAGACTTGATTTCTCTGACTGCTTGGGTGTGCTTGTCAGTCCAAGGCTTTGGGTTCTTTCTCAATCTCTGATTTAGCAGAGATCTGTCAATGGCACAATCAGGATAGAAATTTCTCACATAGTTAAGGCAACCCAAAAACCTCTGAAACTGGGTTTTATCCATGATGACATCTGGGAACTTTTCTGCAAACTCCAGTGCATGTTTTTGCAGAGCAATTTGGCCATTTTCTATTTCATGTCCTAAGAACTTAATCTTAGTTTTGCACAATTCCATTTTCTTCTTGCTTAGGACCAGACCATTTCTTTTGACCAATTTCATGAAAATTTTCAAATGCCTGAAATGGTCATTCAAGTTCTTTGAAAATATTAGGAGATCATCAATATAGGCTAACAACCATTCTGCATAGGGCTTGAAAATAGAATCCATTACCTTTTGAAATTTGGATGGAGCATGCTTCAGTCCAAAAGGCATCACATTCCATTCATAATGTCCATGAGGGACACTGAATGCAGTCTTCCATCTGTCACCTTCTGCAATTGCAACCTGCCAGAAGCCAGACTTTAAATCAAACTTGGAAAATATCTTAGCTCCTGAAATTCTTCTTATCAGATCACCTTTGTGAGGGATCGGATAGGTGTCATCTGCTAATACATTATTCAGAGGCTTATAATTGATCACTAATCTCGGAACTCCTCTGACTTGCTCACTCCTTTTATTTACATAGAATCCATAGCAGTTCCATGGGCTACTGGATTCTCTGATCAACTTCTTCTGAAGAAGCTGTTCTATTTCATTCTAACAATGCTGTCTGTCATGAACAGAAATAGGGATGCTTCTAGACTTACAAGGCTTTCCAGTGTATCCCTCCTTGTAAGGCAACTCAATGTTGTGCTGCTTCCTATGCCAGAAGGCATTCGGCTCTTCAGAGCAGCATGTTTCTTCAAATTCTTTCTGGATTTCAGCAATCTTCTTCTGAACATTTGGAGAGCTCAATTGTTCTTCAACTCTGATGGTTTCTTTGTGATCTTTGAGCTCGACCAGGCTTTTCTCAACTTCCTGAAGTTTCTTTTCTTTTTCTTTTATCACCTACACCATGGGTGAGATTCTATTTCTGGAAACATATGGTAATTCAAATCTTTTACCAAAAACAGTAATAAAGATTCCTGCAGATCCATCAGGAAATCTAAATGACCCATTTGGTTCTACTGCTGCTAAAAACACATTACCCAAAATACAATCAACAGGAATATCTGAGACTGCTAAGGATAATTTCACACATTTGGAATCAAAGCAGACAGTGGCTGTAGAAACTTCAAACTTCAATTGCTTCATTCCTAATCCCTGTACTTCTTTTTCTGCTGTAGTCCAATATCTTGAAGGGATTATATGCTTAGATATGAGGTTAAGATCAGAACTAGAATCAATCAAAGCAATAACCTCATAAACATGACCAGCAACAGAAAGATTTACCAGAACATGGTGCTGCTGGTACTGAACTGCAAGGACTTGCATGTCCCCAATATCTCTGAAGCCTGATGAAACAAATTTGCCTGATGCAGTTTGGACTTCAGTATGTGGCTGAGTGTGCTGAATATAATTTGTCGGCTGTTTCGACAATACTGCTGTTGGTGATGCAGGCTGCTGTGCATGCTGAGATTTTAAGACAGCAAGTTCATTTTTGATGTTGCGCACCTCAGTTTTCAGGTCATGTATCTCCTTGCTCACCTCCCCCAAAGTGAGTCCACGAGCTTTGCTATGTTGTTGGAGATACGGTTTTGTATTGCGTTCATAAGAAGCTTCGACAAAATTGGGCTTCTTAGAGGAACTGGAAGAATGGGAAGAACCAGGAAGATTCTTCATGTAGGCTGAAAGGAGAGCATTTTTCAAATCTCCTTCATCCATGGCTCTAATCTGGGCAAAAACTTTTAAGTCATCATCAGTTTGGGCCATGAGAACATGAGGTGGATCTTCCACAGCTGAGGAATAAGAAGACTCAGAATCAGACTCAGAAGAATCACATTGACAGGCATCTGGGTCGGAGCATTGGCAATACATATTGACTTGCTCTTCTGAAGAGGAAGAAGAGTAGTTATCAGAGGAAGAACTATCATCAATGGCATGCTGCTGTATAGACAGATGACGACCTGGATAGGATGGACAATCAGAAATCCTATGAGAAGTAGATTTACAATAGGCACAGGCGTCGGGATCTTGTTTGACAGTGGTCTGAGAAGTAGAAGGTTGTTTGTTCTTGGCATACTTAGCAGACTTTTTACCTAGACCTCTTTTGGATTCTAAGGCAGTAGGACACATATTTGAAGTATGTCCCTTTTGACCACATAACCAGCATTCAACATCCTGCATTTTGGCCACCTTTGCATCTCTAGGCCGAATATCATGGGGCTGGTAATAATGTGTATTAGGCCTCCATTTAGATGGGCGCCTGGGAGCCTTAGATCTTTTGTGCTCCTTAGGTCTGCGAAGCTCTCTTTTCTTAGCAGAGCTTAGTCTGTAAGTAGACTTACTTCTTTTGTAAGCCTTCTTTACTTGTCTCTTGTGCTTTCTTCTGTGCACAAGGGGATCATCCACTGTGATGCCATATTTACTGCAAAAAGATTTAGTACCAGGAAGTCTGTTCAATTTGTCAATAGACTTCTGCATCTTTGACCTGGTACACAAAGAAATCAAAACTTTTGTTATAATACCATAGAAGTCTCCCCACACATAAGTCTCCATAGGCAAAGGGAAGGCTTCTTCCATCTTTAAAATGTCTACTAGCTTTGAAGGCAGAGCTGCTAGATAGACTTGCTTCCACAACAGATTCTTGGGGTATTTTACCAAGAATATTCTCTGTATCCAGTCCCGATGGAAGTCTTCATACTGATTGATGTTGTTGCATTTCAAATTCATCAATATCATTTCATGCTTATCAGATGCAACATATTCCAATTCACAAAAATGTTCTTGTATCAGTGCTGTGAGAGCACCGATCATGTTGGTCTGTGCAGTGCCATCAGGGTTGAACATGATGTCACCCTGTTCATCCTTTAGAATCTCCTTCTCCATTCTTTCAATCAACGCAGGAGAGGATTCAAGTTCCCACCATCTAGCCAGTGTGCCAGTAAAACATTGCATGATTGTTTTATAGGCCTCAATCTCACTCTTTCCTTCTACACACATCAGCTTATACTCAATGATCATTTGATCAAGGACTTGCCTGATCTGATGTGCAGACATGTTGTCTATGTTCCACTCCTTGTGACTCCCTTCATGGAACGTTTCTCTTGGTGGAATTTTTCCTGCACTATAAAGGTCAGGGGGTGCATGTCTGGTATGATGAGGCTCTAAGGGCTCATAAATAGGAAAGACATGATCTTTAGACTCTGAGTCTTTCATGACTTCAGCTATAGTAATCTTCTCAGACCTTTCTTCAACTGGCTGAGACTCAGGCCTTGACTCTGACACAGGGGTAAGAGACAACTGAGGAACTTCTCTTGGCATGAGATGAGGAAACCTAGAGACAGGAGGAATTGACTCAGGTTTGGGGATCTCATGAGGCACGACACCTTTTCCCTTACCAGCAATAAATGACATTGGAATGGGTTTGCTGGCTTTCTTGACATTTAAACCTTCAAACTTTTCAGATAACTTATATACAGACTGTCTGGTGGCTATAGACTGATCTATGACACAATTTTCAATTTCATCAAATTTAATAAAAGAATTTTCTGAAATACTCCTAAATACTTGAAGATCACACTGTACAGAATTTAAGACTCTATTTACATCATTCATAGAGACTTGAACTGAATCAATTTGGTCCTTGACCAGGGCAGTCTTTGCAACATTCTTCTCCAACCCTGTGAGTGCAGTATTGGTCCAATTTATCTGCTCACTCACCTTTTGAATTCTTCCTTCAGAATCCATCAAAGAATTATCATGCTGGACCAAAGGATTGACAGAGGTACTGGGCGGAGCTTCACCAGTTCTGGGATTATGATTTCTATGTAAAACAGCATAAGCCAAACTCTGTAAGTTGACACTTTGTTGACACTGTGGACATTCAACTTTGACTGGCTGAAAATTAACAAACTGTGCAAATTCAAAAAGGGCTACATGACTACAATTAGAAACAACAGAACTACAACCCGTATCTGTACAATCGGGTGAAATGTAACGAGGAGACTTTTTACATTCAACTTCAATTCTTCTGCGATCTATGGTAGATCTTCTGGGGAAAGACAAAGTAGCAGAAGACTGATCTTCGGTAATGTTGGCAGAGGTAATTCTCTAGACAGACAGAGGTCTAGGATTTGGAACAGTCCAGTGTTGGGGAAATTGCAGATCCTCCCATTTGATAGCTTGGTGTTCTATTTTTTTATTCTTAGGATCTGTGAGGACAACTACACTGGTTTTTGACTCTTTGCTGGGTGCATGGAGAACAGCGGGAAACATTGTAGAAGTGTGGCGAAAACAACCACGGAATTAAATTGCGATATTCCTGCGTTTTTTTCTCATATCAAATCCCATTGTTCGGATTTGAAGTTGTAGAATATCGGCCAATGTTTCATCAAAAACAGACACTGAGAAATTTGGATAACAGTCAAACCAGACTGGCCCATTGGATAGTGGTGCAACTATCCCTCCAATTAATGAATCAGTGTATTTATTATGTGTTAAGTCACGGACTGTGGCCAACACATAGGCATCAACTCCAGGATGCACCAACGCATGAATACCAACTCTTACACAACCTAAATGTAAAAACTCAGTTCCCAACTTCTTGGCTTCAGCTTGAAGTTCTTTGGGATTCAATATAGGAATCAGCTGGACTTGATCAACATTTTCTTCAATACTACTGACGGATTCCTTTATAGTAATCCTAGTGGCAGCTTTCAGGTGCCAGATACCTAAATCATTATAGACTTCAGAGGCTTTAATGTTGGGGAGAACCCAACGAGCTTGTGGTTCGACCTCCTCATACAAGTGATCAGACTCATGGATCACACGACTACTACTTGACGCAAATAAATCTCTGAGAGGGTTTTGCTCTGCTCGATCTTGTTCTTCGAGCTCTCTGAAAGATACAGACTTAGACATTGAAGAATCCCAATTTCTAGCAGAGGCTTCCAACAAGCTTGCTTGCGGTCGTAAACCAACCGACTTGGCCTTGTTAAGTGTCACTGAACACAGCTCTATGTGAACCCAAGTGTAAACCCGGATGAACCTACTGAACCATCACGCTCTTGCGGCCTACCACACGGCTTCCTTGCCTTCAAACGGCCTTAGCGATCCATAGTTCCTCGCGAACTCCAGCGAATCTGGCGAACTTTCGAGCTATGCAAGTATCTTAACAGCAATATTAAAGCACACAGAGTAATAATGCGAAAACTCAGAAAAAGTCTTCTCTCTTTATTTATCAGAATGCTTCACAATCAGATTACAATGTCTCTGTATCAGAGATGGACTGTCTCGGCTTTTACTGAACTTATGATCTTCACGAATGAAGGATCGATACCAGAGGCTTCCTGGCCGATGAACAGACTCTGTCTCAGAGCTTATGACACACAGACATAAAATATACAGACTCACTAATGAACTGGCCACTTTAGGTTCTTGCCTGTCACATGAACAGACACGCAGGCTTCTCAGTTCAACCTATGGACTGTGAGTAATAACTCTGTGATGCGAGCAGATCACCAAGATAGCGCAGACGCAGAGCAGGGAGAGAGTACTCGGACTCTAAACACAACACACAAAACTCAAACAACCGGTGCCTACAAATGAGCCTAACCTCTCCTTATATAGGAATGAGAGGGGGACAAACATTACTATGCACCGTTCGATTATTGACACTTGGCAGAAGATCATCGTTTTCGGGTAACACCAAGAGGTGACATCCGCACGGAGATCTGTCATACCGACAAACTAAAGTGCTAGTGGATACACTGTGGATACCTTACAAAGGCCCACGAGGAATCAAACTTTATTGATTACACATTGGATACTTTTCGGACGAAGGAAAAGTCCAAGAGAAAAGCTTCGTCACTATACACCCGTGACTAGGGATCATTATTTACACAGGGAAAACCTTTTATGAGTGGGGCTCCCAAGGACCACTTGTACTGGTTCCGGCTGCAGGCTCATCAAGAATCTTGATCCCCGGATATCTGAGATGATAGAACTCGTCATCCCAAGCCTTTGTATAGATTCTCCGAACGATCATAGGCTTGTTGAGTACTATCTGGTGCTTGATCTTCGTCATGACTAACCACTGGTAGTGCATTTGCATATACATCTTTAATATGGGATTCACTAATTTATGCTCTAGACTAACAATTTCACCAACTGTTTTACAGGGGTAGTGAAAACATTCACCAGCTGGTCCCGAAAGACGGTCAGTACAAAATAATCTGCAATAGGACTCATAAAAGTTAGGATCCATACTATAAGGGCTAGGGCCATAATGATACCACCAGTTACTTAAACATGGAATTTCTGATTCTTTTTCATTGATCCATGTCGTGGCAAATTTCAGCTTAGTGTAGTGGGTTTCTTCTGGTCCATCTTTATTAAGTAAATCCCACCACAGTCTCTCATAACCTGCAAAATTGTAAACAGTGTCAGGAAATAAAAGTTTTGGATCATCTTGCGGCCATGAAGTAAACTTGCCATGAATGTATGGGCCGATCTTTCTGACTCTGTTTATTACAAATGATTTGTAATATTCTTTGGATCTGTCACTGCCTTCAATACTAATGACATACAGATCCCAAAAATCTTCTGAAAGTGACCTCTCATCTTCATGTGAAGCTGCCATGCTATGTGAATACATCATTTCATGTATCCACCGATTTCCCTTCGGGTACACTTTCCTTCCTGGGACTAAGTGCTGCAAATCAGTGTGATTCTGCAAATTTCCATCGAACACTTGGGTATTACGGAGGATCCAAGTTGGCCTCCACTTCTCCGCATACACAGGCCATGGCTCATCATCTGCAATATATATGAGCTCTTCTCTTTTATAGGCCTGGTTCCATTCAGTTAGAATGACCATGCAATGTAGCTGAATCTGTTCTTCTGGGTCATCCTCTTGTTCTTGATGCTGGATGTATTCTCTGCTTAAGAAATCTGGAATACAATTGTCAGAACCTCTAATATGTTCAACTTTAAAGCTGAAATATGCAAAAAGAGCTTGCCATCGTGCAAATTTTGCATCTTCTGGGTTCTTGATCTCCTTCGTCAAAACCTTTTCCAGAGCCTTAGCATCTATTCTAAGCAGGAAATACTTATTAGCCAAATGTACAGAAAACTTGGACATGCAATACCAGGCTGCTTTTACCTCTTTTTCTATAGGAGCATAATTTTCCTCAGCTTTGCTCCAAACTCCAGAGACAAACAGAACAACCTGTTCTTTTTCTTTTGGATCGTCTTCTGTAGGCTTTTGTTTCAGCACACCTCCCCAACCAATGTTACTGGCATCTGTTTCAACAATCTTATAAAAATTATCATCAGCAACATATAATATGGGCAGATTCTTTACCTTAGACTTGATTTCTCTGACTGCTTGGGTGTGCTTGTCAGTCCAAGGCTTTGGGTTCTTTCTCAATCTCTGATTTAGCAGAGATCTGTCAATGGCACAATCAGGATAGAAATTGCTCACATAGTTAAGGGAACCCAAAAACCTCTGCAACTGGGTTTTATCCATGATGACATCCGGGAACTTTTCTGCAAACTCCAGTGCATGTTTTTGCAGAGCAATCTGGCCATTTTCTATTTCATGTCCTAAGAACTTAATATTAGTTTTGCACAATTCCATTTTCTTCTTGCTTAGGACAAGACCATTTCTTTTGACCAATTTCATGAAAATTTTCAAATGTCTGAAATGGTCATTCAAGTTCTTTGAAAATATTAGCAGATCATCAATATAGGCTAACAACCATTCTGCATAGGGCTTGAAAATAGAATCCATTACCTTTTGAAATTTGGATGGAGCATGCTTCAGTCCAAAAGGCATCACATTCCATTCATAATGTCCATGAGGGACACTGAATGCAGTCTTCCATCTGTCACCTTCTGCAATTGCAACCTGCCAGAAGCCAGACTTTAAATCAAACTTGGAAAATATCTTAGCTCCTGAAATTCTTCTTATCAGATCACCTTTGTGAGGGATCGGATAGGTGTCATCTGCTAATACATTATTCAGAGGCTTATAATTGATCACTAATCTCGGAACTCCTCTGACTTGCTCACTCCTTTTATTTACATAGAATCCATAGCAGTTCCATGGGCTACTGGATTCTCTGATCAAATTCTTCTGAAGAAGCTGTTCTATTTCATTCTGACAATGCTATCTATCATGAACAGACATAGGGATGCTTCTAGACTTACAAGGCTTGCCAGTGTATCCCTCCTTGTAAGGCAACTCAATGCTGTGCTGCTTCCTATGCTAGAAGGCATTCGGCTCTTCAGAGCAACATGTTTCTTCAAATTCTTTCTGGATTTCAGCAATCTTCTTCTGAACATCTGGAGAGCTCAATTGTTCTTCAACTCTGATGGTTTCTTTGTGATCTTTGAGCTCGACCAGGCTTTTCTCAACTTCATGAATTTTCTTTTCTTTTTCTTTTATCACCTGCACCATGGGTGAGATTCTATTTCTGGAAACATATGGTAATTCAAATCTTTTACCAGAAACAGTAATAAAGATTCCTGCAGATCCATCAGGAAATCTAAATGACCCATGTGGTTCTACTGCTGCTAAAAACACATTACCCAAAATATAATCAACAGGAATATCTGAGACTGCTAAGGATAATTTCACACATTTGGAATCAAAGCAGACAGTGGCTGTAGAAACTTCAAACTTCAATTGCTTCATTCCTAATCCCTGTACTTCTTTTTCTGCTGTAGTCCAATATCTTGAAGGGATTATATGCTTAGATATGAGGTTAAGATCAGAACCAGAATCAATCAAAGCAATAACCTCATAAACATGACCAGCAACAGAAAGATTTACCAGAACATGGTGCTGCTGGTACTGAACTGCAAGGACTTGCATGTCCCCAATATCTCTGAAGCCTGATGAAACAAATTTTCCTGATGCAGAGAGACTTTGATAAATATGTGTTTAATATAATTTGTTTGGGTTGTCATTACCACTGTCACAGGATGAAGTCACTGTGGCATGTCGTAGATTTTAAGACAGCAAGTTCATTTTTGATGTTGCGCACCTCAGTTTTCAGATCATGTATCTCCTTGCTCGCCTCCCCCAAAGTGAGTCCACGAGCTTTGTTATGTTGTTGGAGATACATCTTGGTATTGTGCTCATAAGAAGCTTTGACAAAATTGGGCTTCTTAGAGGAACTGGAAGAATGGGAAGAACCAGGAAGATTCTTCATGTAGGAAGAAAGGAGAGCATTTTTGAGATCTCTTTCATCCATGGCACGGATTTGGGCAAAAACTTTTAAATCATCATCTGTTTGGGCCATGAGGACATGAGGTGGATCTTCCACGGCTGAGGAATAAGAAGACTCAGAATCAGACTCAGAAGAATCACATTGACAGTATCTCAAGTTCTGAGTATCGCAATTACATCTTGATCTGTTTCCTTCAAGATGAAGAAGAGTAGTTATCGTAGAAGAACTATCATCAATGGCATGTCGAGCAGACAAGACGACCACCTGATAGGATGGACAAACAGAAATCCTATGAGAAGGCATGATTTACAATAGGCACAAGCGTCGTGATTCCTTTACATGCTGGTCTCGAGATAGAAAAATGTTTGTTCTGGGTATACTTAGCAGAATTTTTACTCTGATCTTCTTTTGGATTCTAAGGCAAGAGGGACACATATTAGAAGTATGGCCCTTTTGACCACATAACCAGCATTCAACATCTTGCATTTTGGCCACCTTTGCATCTCTTGGCCGAATATCATGGGGCTGGTAATAATGGGTATTAGCTCTATTTAGATGGGCGCCTTGATTCTTTGATCTTTTTGTGTTCTTAGGTCTGTTTTCTTTTCTTAGCAGAGCTTAGTCTCGTAGACTTACTTCTTTTGTAAGCCTTCTTTGCTTGTCTCTTGTGCTTTCTTCTGTGCACAAGGGGATCATCCACTGTAATGCCATATTTACTGCAAAAGGATTTAGTACCAGGAAGTCTGTTTAATTTGTCAATAGACTTCTGCATCTTTGACCTGGTACACAAAGAAATCAAAACTTTTGTTATAATACCATAGAAGTCCCCCCACACATAAGTTTCCATTGGCAAAGGGAAAGCTTCTTCCATCTTCAAAATGTCTACTAGCTTTGAAGGCAGCGCTGCTAGGTAGACTTGCTTCCACAATAGATTCTTGGGATCTTTCACCAAGAATATTCTCTGGATCCAATCTCTATGGAAGTCTTCATATTGATTGATGTTGTTGCATTTCAGATTCATCAAAATCATTTCACGCTTATCTGATGCAACATATTCTAAATCACAAAAATGTTCTTGAATCAATGCTGTGAGAGCACCGATCATGTTGGTTTGTGCAGTGCCGTCTGGGTTGAACATGATGTCACCTTGCTCATCTTTCAGAATCTCCTTCTCCATTCTTTCAATCAACGCAGGAGAGGATTCTAGTTCCCACCATCTAGCCAGTGTGCCAGTGAAACACTGCATGATTGTTTTGCAGGCTTCAATCTCACTCTTTCCTTCTACACACATCAGCTTATACTCAATAATCATTTGATCCAGGACTTGCCTAATCTGATGTGCAGACATTTTATCTATATTCCACTCCTTGTGACTCCCTTCATGGAACGTTTCTCTTGGTGGAATCTTTCCTGCACCGTAGAGGTCAGGAGGTGCATGTCTGGTATGATGAGGCTCTAAGGGCTCATAGATAGGAAAGACATGTTTCTCAGACTTTGAGTCTTTCATGACTTCAGAAATAGTAATCTTCTACCTTTCAATCGGCCGAGACTGTTTTCGATCACATGTAAGAGACAACTATAGAACTTTCAAAAACATGATGAGGAAACCTAGAGTATTAGTGAGTGAAATCTCTGACTGCTTCAGATCTCATGAGTACGACACCTTTCCTTACCAAGAATAAATGACAGCAATGGTCTGGCTTTGACATTTAAACCTTTCAAATTTTCTTTCTGCATTAACCATATGCGTAATCGTTGCCTTGTGGCCATAGACCGATCTATGACATAATCTCTTCAATTTCATCAATGACAAAAGAATTTAAATACTCCTAACTACTTGAAGATCACACTGTACAGAATTTAAGACTCTATGTACATCATTCACAGAGACTTGAACTGAATCAATCTGGTCCTTAACCAGGGAAATTTTTGCAACATTCTTCTCCAACCCTGTGAGTGCAGTATTGGTCCAATTTATCTTTCACTCACTCTGAATTTTCCTTCGTAATCCATCAAAGAATTATCATAATGTGGACTCAAAGACTAGTACGTTTGTGGTTAGGGATCTCTTCTCCTAACAAAATACTTCAAAGGAGGATATGTAGTGGAGGTCTCAATCTTACTGCCATCAGTTGCAGTCCATGAATGTGAGGAAGATGTAGTAGTATCAGCCATTAATACTACATCATTCTCCATCTGTTTCTTCCACATATAGAATGAAATCCATACTTGCTTTTCTTCCATATATTCTTTCCATTCTGCTGCAAGCTTCATCTTTTCTTCCTTTGGATAGGCAGCTGCAAAGGCATCAGCCTGAGGATGTGTAAACAAATCCCAATTGATCATTTGTTTCATCCATTCTGCAGGGATTCCAGATCTAGGACATCCATCCATGAGAGTGTAGAACTTATGGATCTCAGGTACAGAGGGATTTTTACAACCTAGGGGCAGATCTCTGTATCTGCACTCTGGTATCAACTTATTGGCTTGTTCTATATAACCCAACCCATATCTAGGACTCTTGGGTGGTCTCTGGTTTATTAACAACTCAGTCAATCTGGGATCTTCTTCTTCAAGGGAAGGAAGAAGATGCATCATCAAAACACGTGGAGTGCTCATCTTCATGAGGAAAGGGAATGTCCCCGAGCACTTTGGGTTCGGACAAGGATTGACGAGAGGTAGCGAGGAGCTTCACCGGTTACGGGATTATGATTTCTATGTAAAACGACATAAGCCAAACTCTCGTGAAGTTGACACTTTGTTGACACTTGTGGACATTCAACTTTGGCTAGCCGAAAAATTAACAAAGCTCGTGCAAATTCAAAAAGGGCTACATGACTACAATTAGAAACAAAAGAACTACACCCGTATACGCACAATCGGGTGAAATGTATGAGAGACTTTTTACATTCGACTCTCGATTCTTACTGCCGATCTATGGTAGATCTTAAGGGAAAGACAAAGCAAACAGAAGACTGATCTTCGGTGAATGTTGGCGAGAGGTATCATCTGATCGTACGCAGGTCCGATTTCGGGTAATGCGATTTGTTGAGGAAATTGCAGATCCTCCCATTTGATAGCTTTGAGTGTTCTATTTTTTATTCTTAGGATACGTGAGGACAACTACACTTTGGTTTTTGACTCTGGGTGCATGGAGAACAGTGGAAACATTGTAGAAGTGTGGCGAAAAACAACCACTTGGAGGTGAATCTGCGATATTCTGCGTTTTTTTTCTCATATCAAATCCCATTGTTCGGATTTGAAGTTGTAGAATATCGACCAATGTTTCATCAAAAACGCATTAATCGAGAAATTTGGATAACAGATCAAACCAGACCGGCCCATTGGATAGTGGTGCAACTATCCCTCCAATTAATGAATCGTTGTTGTTTATATGTGTTAAGTCTCTGATTGTAGGGCCAACACATAGGGCATCAACTCCAGGGATGCACCAACGCATGAATACCAACTCTACACAACCTAAAATGTAAAAAACTCCGTTCCCAACTTCTTGGCTCAGGCTTGAGTGTCTTTGGGATTCAATATAGGAATACGTGGACTGATCAACATTTTCTTCAATACTACGACGGATTCCTTTATATAATCCTAGTGGCAGTTTGTAGGGTGCCGCATACCTAAATCATTATAGACTTCGGAGGCTTTAATGTTGGGGAGAACCAACGAGCTTGTGGTTCGACCTCCTCATACAAGTGATCGAAGTCATGGATCACCACTACTACTGAGCGCAAATCAAATCTGAGAGGTTTTGCTCATGTCGATCTTGTTCTTAGAGCTCTCCGAAGATACAAATTAGATGTAGAATCCATTCTTCGAGAATAAGAGAGAAAGAAAGACTTTTAAATATTACTCAAGATCTTGAACAATGGCTTTGATACCAATTTCTAGATCTTGAGTAATATTTAAAAGTCTTTCTTTCTCTCTTATTCTCGAAGAATGGATTCTTCAATGTCTAAGTCTGTATCTTTCAGAGAGCTCGAAGAACAAGATTGAGCAGAGCAAAACCCTCTCAGAGATTTATTTTCGTCAAGTGAGTAGTCGTGTGATCCATGAGTACCGTTGATCACTTGAGGAGGAGGTCGAACCACCAAAACTGGATGAAGATAATGATTTAGGTATCGGCTACTGAAAAGTCGCCATTTAGGATTACTATAAAGGAATCCGTAGTATTGAAGAAAATTTTGATCAAGTCCAATTCTCATATTGATCTCCAAAGAACTCATATCATAACATAGCAAAAGCTCGTGGACTCACTTTGGGGGAGGTGAGCAAGGAGATACATGACACAAAAGCGAGGTGTGCAACATCAAAAATGAACTTGCTCGTCTTAAAAATCTCAGCATGCACATAGACCCTCGCATCACCAACGGCAAGATGTGTCGAAACAACCGACAAATTATATTCAGCACACTCAGCCACATTATGAAGTCCAAACTGCAAGGACTTGCATGTCCCCAATATCTCTGAAGCCTGATGAAACAAAGATCTGCTCGCATCACGAAGTTATTACTCACAGTCCATAGGTTGAGTCAAGAATCTGCACGTGTACGTTCATGTGACAGCAAGAACCTAAAGTGGCCGATTCATTAGTGAGTTCCGTATATTTTATGTCCGTGTGTCATAAGCTCTGAGACAAAGTCTCGTTCATCGGCCGTGAAGCCTCTTCATCGATCCTTCATTCGTGAAGATCATAAGTCCCAGAAAAAGCGGAGATTACCATCTCACGATCACGGGGACATTGTAATCCGATTATGAAGCATTCTGATAAATAAAGAGAGAAGACTTTTTTCCTGAGTTTCCCGCATTATTACTCTCGTGTGCTTTAATATTGTCGTTAAGATACTTGCATAGCTCGAAAGTTCGCCAGATCCCGACGGAGTTCGCGAGGGAACCTACGGATCGCTAAGGCCGTTTGAAGGCAAGAAGCCGTGTGGTAGGCCGCAAGAGCGTGAGGTTACGAAGAGGGATTCATCCGGGTTTACACTTGGGTTGGCATAGGCGTGTTCAAAGTGACACTAACAAGGCCAAGCTCGGCATGGTTTACGACGCAAGCAAGCTTGTTGGAAGCCTCGCGCTGAAATTGGTATCAAAGCCATTGTTCAAGATCTTGAGTAATATTTAAAAAGTCTTTCTTTCTCTTCATTCTCTGAAAGAATGGATTCTTCAATGTCTAAGTCTCAGTATCTTTCGAGAGAGCTCGAAGAACAAGATCGAGCCGAGCAAAACCCTCTCGAGAGATTTATTTTGCGTCAAGTAGTAGTCGTGTGAAACATGAGTCTAATCACTTGTATGAGGAGGTCGAACCCACTAGCTCGCTTGGGTTCTCCCCAACATTAAAGCCTACGAAGTCTATAATGATTTAGGTATCCGATGCACTGACGCACTAGGATTACTATAAAGGAATCCGTCGTGTAGTATTGAAGAAAATGTTGATCAAGTCCAGATTTGCATTCCTATATTGAATCCCCAAAGAACTTCAAAGTCGAAAGCCAAGAAGTTGGGAACTCAGTTTTTACATTTAGGTTGTTTAAGAGTTGGCATTCATGCTTTGGTGCATCCTGGAGTCGATGCTTATGTGTTGGCCACGGTCCGTGACTTAACACATAATAAATACATTGATTCATTAATTGGAGGGATAGTGGCTCCACTATCTAATGGGCCAGTCTGGTTTGACTGTTACCCAAATTTCTCAGTGTCTGTCTTTGATGAAACATTGGCCGATATTCTACAGCTTCAAATCCAAACCTCAGGATTTGACATGAGAAGAAAAAGAAGGAATATCGCGGTTCAGTTTCGTGGCTGTTTTCGCCACACATCCACAATGTTTCCTGTTGTACTCCATGCACCCAGCAGAGAGTCTAAAACCAGTGTGGTTGTCCTCACCGATCCTAAAAATCATAAGATAGAGCATCAAGCTATCAAGTGGGAGGATCTGCAATTTCCCCAGCATTGGACTGTCCCAAACCCCAGACCTCTGTCTGTCCAGAAAATAACCACTGCCAACATTACTGAAGATCAGTCTTCTGCTACTTTGTATTTCCCCAGAAGATCTACCATAGATCGCAGAAGAATTGAAGCTGAATGTAAAAAGTCGCCTCGTTACATTTCACCCGATTGTACAGATACGGGTTGTAGTTCTGTTGTTTCAAATTGTCTTCATGTAGCCCTTTTTGAATTTGCACAGTTTGTAAATTTCCAGCCGGTTAAAGTTGAATGTCCTCAGTGTCAACAAAGTGTCAACTTACAGAATTTGGCCTATGCTGTTTTGCATAGAAATCATAATCCCAGGACTGGTGAAGCACCTCCAAGTACCTCTGTCAATCCTTGTCCGAACCCTAAGTGCTCTGACATTCCTTTTCCTCATGAGGATGAGCACCCACGTGTTTTGATGATGCATCTTCTTCCTTCCCTTGAAGAAGAAGATCCTAGATTGACTGAGTTGTTGATAAACCAGAGACCACCCAAGAGTCCTAGATATGGGTTGGGTTATATAGAACAAGCCAATAAGTTGATACCAGAGTGCAGATATAGAGATCTTCCCCCAGGTTGTAAAAAGCCCTCTGTACCAGAGATCCATAAGTTCTACACTCTCATGGATGGATGTCCTAGATCTGGAATCCCTGCAGAATGGATGAAACAAATGATCAATTGGGATTTGTTTACACATCCCCAGGCTGATGCCTTTGCAGCTGCCTATCCAAAGGAAGAAAAGATGAAGCTTGCAGCAGAGTGGAAGGAATATATGGAAGATAAGCAGGTATGGATATCATTTTATGCCTGGAAGAAAAGGATGGAGAATGATGTAGTATTAATGGCTGATACTACTACATCTTCCTCACATTCATGGACTGCAACTGATGGCAGTAAGATCGAGACCTCCACTACATATCCTCCTTTCAGAAGTATTGTGTTAGGAGAAGGATCTAACACAGCTCATGCTAGCCTTCTGGTTCAGCATGATAACTCTTTGATGGGTTCTGAAGGAAGAGTTCAGAAGGTGAGTGAGCAGATAAATTGGACCAATACTGCACTCACAGGGTTGGAGAAGAATGTTGCAAAAATTGCCCTGGTTAAGGACCAGATTGATTCAGTTCAAGTCTCTGTGAATGATGTACATAGAGTCTTAAATTCTGTACAGTGTGATCTTCAAGTAGTTAGGAGTATTTCAGAAAATTCTTCTATTAAATTTGATGAAATTGAAAATTGTGTCATAGACCAGTCTATAGCCACCAGACAGTCTGTTTATAAACTGTCTGAAAAATTTGAAGGATTGAATGTCAAAAAGGCCAGCAAACCCATTCCAATGTCATTCATTGCTGGTAAGAATAAAGGTGTCGTGCCACATGAGATCCCTAAACCTGAGTCAATTCCTCCTGTCTCTAGGTTTCCTCATCTCATGCCAAGAGAAGTTCCCCAGTTGTCTCTTACCCCTGTGTCAGAGTCAAAGCCTGAATCATAGCCAGTTGAAGAAAGGTCTGAGAAGATTACCATTGCTGAAATCACGAAAAACCCAGAGTCTAAAGATCATGTCTTTCCTATATATGAGCCTTTAGAGACTCAGTATACCAGACATGCACCCCCTGACCTTGCTGGTGTAGGGAGAATTCCACAGAGAGAAACGTTCCATGAAGGGAGCCATAAGGAGTGGAACATTGATAACATGTCTGCACATCAGATCAGACAGATTTTGGATCAAATGATCATTGAGTATAAGCTTATGTGTGCTGAAGGAAAGAATGAGGTTGAAGCCTATAAAACAATTATGCAATGTTTTACTGGCACACTGGCTAGGTGGTGGGAACTAGAATCCTCTCCTGCGTTGATTGAAAGAATGGAGAAAGAGATTCTGAAGGATGAACAGGGTGACATCATGTTCAACCCTGATGGCACTGCACAAAGCAATATGATCGGTGCTCTCACAGCATTGATCCAGGAACATTTTTGTGGGTTAGAATATGTTGCTGCAGATAAACATGAGATGATTTTGATGAATCTAAAATGCAACAACATTAATCAGTATGAAGACTTCCATAGAGATTGGATCCAGAGAATATTCTGGGTAAAAGATCCTAGAAATTTATTATGGAAGCAAGTCTATCTAGCAGCTCTGCCTTCAAAGCTAGTAGACATTCTAAAAATGGAAGATGCCTTCCCTTTGCCTATGGAGACTTATGTGTGGGGAGATTTTTATGGCATCATAACAAAAGTTTTAATTTCTTTGTGTACCAGGTCAAAGATGCAGAAGTCTATTGACAAATTGAACAGACTTCCTGGTACTAAGTCTTTTTGTAGTAAGTATGGCATTACAATGGATGATCCCCTTGTGCACAGAAGGAAGCACAAGAGACAAGCAAAGAAGGCTTACAAGAGAAGTAAGTCTACTTACAGACTAAGCTCTGCCAAAAGAAGAGAGCTTCGCAGACCTAAAGAGCACAGAAGACCTAGAGCCCCAAAAAGGCAATCCAGATGGAGGCCTAATACCCATTATTACCAGCCTCATGATATTCGGCCTAGAGATGCTAAAGTGGCCAAGATGCAAGATGTTGAATGCTGGTTATGTGGTCAAAAGGGACATACTTCAAATCTGTGTCCTACTGCTCTCGAATCTAAAAGAGGTCTAGGTAAAAAGTCTGCCAAGTATGCTAAGAATAAACAACCTTCTAGTTCTCAGACCACTGTCAAACAAGATCCCGACGCCTGTGCCTATTGTAAATCTACTTCTCATAGGATTTCTGACTGTCCATCCTATCCAGGTCGTCGTCTGTCTATACAGCAACATGCCATAGATGATAGTTCTTCTTCTGATGACTACTCTTCTTCCTCTTTCGAAGAGAAAGTCAATATGTATTGCCAATGCTCAGAACCAGATGCCTGCAAATGTGATTCTTCTAAGTCTGATTCTGAGTCTTCTTATTCCTCAGCTGTGGAAGATCCACCTCATGTTCTCATGGCCCAAACTGATGATGATCTCAAAGTTTTTGCCCAGATTCGAGCCATGGACGAAGGAGATTTGAAAAATGCTCTCCTTTCTGCCTACATGAAGAATCTTCCTGGTTCTTCCCATTCATCCAGTTCCTCTAAGAAGCCCAATTTTGTCGAAGCTTCTTATGAGCGCAATACAAAGACGTATCTCCAACAACATAACAAAGCTCGTGGACTCACTTTGGGGGAGGTGAGCAAGGAGATACATGATTTGAAAACTGAGGTGCGCAGCATCAAGAATGAACTTGCTGTCTTAAAATCTCAAAATGCACAGCAGCCGACAGCAGTTTTGTCGAAACAGCCGACAAATTATATTCAGCATACTCAGCCACATACTAAAGTCCAAACTTCATCAGGTAAATTTATTTCATCAGGCTTCAGTGAAATTGGGGACATGCAAGTCCTTGCAGTTCAGTATCAGCAACACCATGTCCTGGTAAATCTTTCTGTTGCTGGTCATCTTTATAAGGTTATTGCTTTAATTGATTCTGGTTCTGATCTTAACCTTATATCTAAGCATATAATCCCTTCGAGATATTGGACTACAGCAGAAAAAGAAGTTCAGGGATTAGGAATGAAGCAATTGAAGTTTGAAGTTTCTGCAGCCACTGTCTGCTTTGATTCTAAATGTGTGAAATTATCCTTAGCAGTCTCAGACATTCCTATTGATTGTATTTTGGGTAATGTATTTTTAGTAGTAGTAGAACCACATGGGTCATATAGATTTCGTGATGGATCTACAGGAATCTTTATTAATGTTTCTAGAAAAATATTTGAATTACCATATGTTTCCAGGAATAGATACTCACCCATGGTACAAATAATGAAAGAAAAGGAAAAGAAACGTCAAGCAGTTGAGAAAAGTCTGGTTGAGCTCAAAGATCACAAGGAGACCATCAGAGTTGAAGAAAAATTGAGTTCTCCAGATGTTCAGAAGAAAATTGCTAAAATTCAGAAGGAATTTGAAGAAACATGCTGCTCTGAAGAGTCGAATGCCTTCTGGCATAGAAAGCAGCATAGCATCGAGTTGCCTTAAAAGGAGGGTTATACTGGCAAGCCTTGTAAGTCAAGGAGCATCCCTATGTCTGTCCATGATAGGTAGCATTATCAGAATGAGATTGAGCAGCTTCTACAGAAGAAGTTGATCAGAGAATCCAGTAGCCCATGGAACTGCTATGGATTCTATGTAAACAAGAGAAGTGAACAAGTCAGAGGAGTTCTAATATTAGTGATAAATTATAA
Organism: Pinus albicaulis; assembly: GCA_034641835.2. NCBI lineage: Eukaryota > Viridiplantae > Streptophyta > Pinopsida > Pinales > Pinaceae > Pinus > Pinus albicaulis. The sequence continues at coordinate 790,780,473 of CM076578.1, read as the reverse complement.
GCCTCTGAATAATGTGTTAGCAGATGACACTTATCCAATCCCTCACAAAGGTGATTTGATAAGAAGAATTTCAGGAGCTAAAGTGTTTTCCAAGTTTGATTTGAAGTCTGGCTTCTGGCAAGTAGCCATTGCAGAAGGTGACAGATGGAAGACTGCATTCAGTGTCCCTCACGGACATTATGAATGGAACGTGATGCCTTTTGGATTGAAGCATGCACCATCCAAATTCCAAAAGGTAATGGATTCTATCTTTAAGCCTTATGCAGATTGGTTGCTAGCTTATATAGATGATCTGCTGATATTTTCAAAGAATTTGAGTGACCATTTCAGACACTTGAAAATCTTTATGAAATTGGTCAAAAATAATGGTCTTGTCCTAAGCAAGAAGAAAATGGAATTGTGCAAAACAAAGATTAAGTTCTTAGGACATGAAATAGAAAATGGTCAGATTGCTCTGCAAAAACATGCACTGGAGTTTGCAGATAAGTTTCCAGATGTTATCACTGACAAAACTCAGTTGCAGAGGTTTTTGGGTTGCCTCAATTATGTGAGCAATTTCTATCCTGACTGTGCCATTGACAGATCTCTGCTAAATCAGAGATTGAGAAAGAACCCAAAGCCTTGGACTGACAAGCACACCCAAGCAGTCAGAGAAATCAAGTCTAAGGTAAAGAATCTGCCCATATTATATGTTGCTGATGATAAATTTTATAAGATTGTTGAAACAGATGCCAGTAACATTGGTTGGGGAGGTGTGCTGAAACAAAAGCCTACAGAAGACGATCCAAAAGAAAAAGAACAGGTTGTTCTGTTTGTCTCTGGAGTTTGGAGCAAAGCTGAGAAAAATTATGCTCCTATAGAAAAAGAGGTAAAAGCAGCCTGGTATTGTATGAAGAAGTTTTTTGTACATTTGGCTAATAAGTTTTTCCTGCTTAGAACAGATGCTAAAGCACTAGAGAAAGTGCTAACAAAGGAGATAAAGAACCCGGAAGATGCAAAATTTGCACGTTGGCAAGCTCTTTTTGCATATTTCAGTTTTAAAGTTGAACATATCAGAGGTTCTGACAATTGTATTCCAGATTTCTTAAGCAAGGAATACATCCAGCAGCAAGAACATGAGAATGACCCTGAAGAAAAGGTGCAGCTCCATTGCATGGTCATTCTGACAGAATGGAATCAGGCCTACAAAAGGGAAGAGCTCAGATACATTGCAAATGATGAGCCGTGGCCTATATATGCAGAGAAGTGGAGGCCAACTTGGATCCTCCGAAACACCCAAGTGTTGGATGGTAATTTGCAAAATCATACTGATTTGCAGCATTTGGTTCCAGGAAGGAAAGTGTACCCAAAGGGAAATCGGTGGATACATGAAAAGATGTATTCACATAGCATGGCAGCTTCACATGAAGCTGAGAGGTCACTTTCAGAAGATTTTTGGGATCTGTATGTCATTAGTACTGGAGGCAGTGACAGATCCAAAGAATATTACAAATCATTTGTAATAAACAGAGTCAGAAATATCGGCCCATACATTCATGGCAAGTTTACTTCATGGCCGCAAGATGATCCAAAACTTTTATTTCCTGACACTGTTTACAATTTTGCAGGTTATGAGAGACTGTGGTGGGATTTACTTAATAAAGATGGACCAGAAGAAACCCACTACAGTAAGCTGAAATTTGCCTCGACATGGATCATGGTCCACTATGTCGAGTTTTGATGTACACTTCACATTTGATAACCATGATTACTTCTGAATGACTAATGAATTAAACCAGTTGAAATAAATTAATGAGTTAGAAACCATGGTTACTAAGAGTGAAATGGTTGTAAGAAATGACTCAATATTAGAAGCCCTAGACTTACTTCATAACAAATAAAAGCGAATAAGAATCATAATAATAAATAAAAACTCGTTCAACAATAATAATAATTTTTAGAGTTTTAAAATTAATATCTAAGTACTATATGATAGCGTTTGAGGTCTCCACATCAACCGTGGTTTTGAAATCATCAGTGGGTTGTGTATTCTAAATGAGAAATGTTGGGATTTTCATGAGGGTGTGAGGCAATGCGGTGTAAAATCACATATTGTTACTTTCATGGTTGTGATGTGTCTAGCAGAGCGTATCTCTAACTCACCTCTTGGTCGTATAGTTTTGTTTTTCTTGGACATATAATAATTTTATGCTAATAAGTACACTTACATTTTTCATAGCATCCTTGTGATCTATAAGGAATTTTAGATTTGAAGAAAAGAAAAATGATTCCACTTTATAATCTTTTGTGATTTTAAAGATATTTATGTGTATATAGAGTTTTTTGTTATTGACTCGATGAATTATTACATTTGTGAAATTTAAATCAACATGTTAAACAAGTTAAAAATGATTTATGGCAAGAGATTATATATATAATGATTGTAATATTAGGTAAGATTAGACTAGTTATAATAAAAAAATGTTCAATTTCATGTCTTTATCAAGAGTTACTGCCCACCATAAATTATGCAACTATTTGCATAAATTTAAATAGAAGTAAAAGGTAAATATGTATATTTACCAAGTTTAATGCAAATTTAGGACAATTATTGATGTTGCAAATTAATAGAGGTCAACTATGTTCTAAGACAGTCGTTTTCTATGAGATTAAGTCCCTTGTAAATAAACAAATTAAAAAAAAAAACTTAAAAGAGAGAGAGAGTAAGGGAGAAAACCTTGAAATTGAATCTAGGAATAATTACATTAACTTTGTGAGTTTCCAAATTTTGATTTTATCACATTACTAACAAACAAATTTAGTTATTACCTATTTCAATTATAGTATATTTAACTTATAGGTAGTACAAAATCTAAAGATGAGTATATATATGTTAGCACATGTATGTATATATTGTATACAATTGAGTTGTTCATACCTACCTAGATAAAACTAATTAAAAGAAATGCTTATAATAAAAGAGACATTTATGCATATATATTATATAAAAATAAGTTGTTCATACCTACCTATATAAAAATAATTAATAGAAATGATTATAATGAAAGGGAAGTTTGAAAATGAAAAATAAGGTATTAAATGTATAAGCTATTATTATTTAATTATTTACATGAAAAATTAAAACATATTATATTGTCTAAAATATGAGAATATTTTATAGAAGGTGTCTCATTGATCCTTACATATTTGGGTAACAATCACGACATGTGTATTACATGTATATTATTTTACCTCAATTTAAGTAGGTGTCACATAACTAATTAGGTTAAATAGCATAGTGTGAAAAGTTTATATATATTAAACATTATAACTTTTATCCTTAAACAATGATGAATAATTAAATTCCATATAATAAGTATATAATTAATATTATGAATTTTTAAATATCATTAGCAATGTGTGCATGCTATAAGATTGCATGATTTCAATTGATCCTCTATATTAATTGGGAAAAGCTTTAACTATAAGTTCAAAAGCATATGTTTCACTTTTAGATCTAAACCAATATCATACCAAAGTGTAACTTAGAAGACTCTACACATTGACAGAAAAAAAATCATTAGTTAACTAGCACATAATGAGTATCTGTTGTGAAACCAATTCCAAAAATAGAAGAAAAGAGATATCAACGCCTTAGAAATAAGCCACTTCGAGGGGGAAACCTCCAATACATTACATGAATGAACAATTCTTGGATGCTACAAATGACAAAACCTCCTTTCTATATATAGGAGTCCATGGGGCCACAATGTAATCCTAGTGGGGTCACAATGTAATCCTATCCGACCTAACAATAATAATGAAAGGGCACAATAATAACAATATGGGGGTTACAGGGTTACAACAATAACAATATGGGGGTATACACTAACATAATAAGGGACTACACTATTAATATAGGGACTTAACATGCCCCTCTCCTTCAAACAAGTGTTGTCCTCAATGCTTGATTATTTCTTGATGCTTCTGTATAAAATTCTCATCCTCCCATGTGGAATCTTCTACAAGAAAGTTCTTCCACTTGCTGAGATACTCTGAAATTGATTGTACTTGTCGAGTTCTTGTTTCTGTGACTGCTTCAGAACTTCTTTCGATGTGATGTTGATATTCTTGTTGTTTCATTAGATTCTGCACCAAAGTTAGGTTATCCTTTGAGAGTTGGAGAACTTGTTGTTGATGCTCAATGTGATCTTCCACTAATTTATCATCCATATTAGCTATTATTTGATCCTTAAAACCATCCAACTTAGCCTCCATTTCTGCTTTTAAACCATCTATGTCATCTTTGGTTGCTCTTTGTAAGATCGAAATTTGTTGCACTTGGTACCGTAATTTTGATATCTCATACCACAATTCTTCCTATTCATGCGTCATAGTATAGCTTTTTGAGGGCTTAATGGGTATGGAATTATTTTTTGGAGGCATTATAGAACCCAATACTGATAAAAATTCTAAAATATGCCCTTGGAATCACTTCAAACTGTTTTTTCAAACAAACGTTATGCAATTTTAAAAACCAAATACACACTTTTTTCTTGCTTTTGAGAAGCTCGATATTGAAACTGAATTATCTATGTGATTTCAGATCCTAAATAACTGAAATTTGGCCCTGTAGTAGCCCTCTAAAGCTTCTTTCAAATGCCACAGGTCTGATCTGATTTGGATTCTTCAAGACGTCCAATCTCCCACAATGACCTAATTATGGATTGGTTCAATAGAGTGAACTTGTACGACTTGCCACGTGTCATTGTTTGCTCCTTTGGCTCTGAACTTTATATACAGGAAAATACAGTCCGTGTAATTCCAATCACTTTTTATAGAATTCCAATCTGATGCTCAGAGAGAGAGTTATGAAGCTTTTCCCACAATCACCTCTTTGAGATGAAATTCGGGAGCCTGAAAAAGACCTAACTTCCACAGATCATATCTCCAAAACTATTGCGAACCAAGATTTGAAATTTTGTGACGATGTTCCTTAGGATTTCTGCTTCGCGCTTTAAAACTTTTAGCTTCTGAACCCTCATATAAAAAAATTTATAGCGAAAATTCCGCGATGACCTTTTTAAGTGAAATTCAAGAGCCTACAAAAAGACCTAAATTCCACAGATCATATCTCCGAAAATATTGCGAACCAAGCTCTGAAATTTTGCGATGATGTTCCCCAGGATTTCATCTTCGCACTCTAAAAATTTCAGCTTCTGAACCTTCATAGAAAAAAAGGTATAGAGAAAATTCCACGATGACCTGTTTGAAGCAGCGAAACCCTAGAATCCAAAGTTCTGATACCAAATGTTGTGAAACCAGCTCCAAAAATAGAAGAAAAGAGATATCAACGCCTTATAAATAAGCTACTTCGAGGGGGAAACCTCCAATACGTTACATGAATGAACAATTCTTGGATGCTACAAATGAAAAAACCTCCTTTCTATATATAGGAGTCCATGAGGCCACAATGTAATCCTAGTGGGGTCACAATGTAATCCTAGCAAACCTAACAATAATAATGTAAGGGCACAATAATAACAATATGGGGGTTACAGGGGTACAAAAATAACAATATGGGGGTATACACTAACATAATAAGGGACTGCACTATTAATATAGAAACTTAACATCCTCTATATTAATTGGGAAAAGCTTTAACTATAAGTTCAAAAGCATATGTTTCACTTTTAGATCTAAACCAATATCATACCAAAGTGTAACTTAGAAGACTCTACACATTGACAGAAAAAAAATCATTAGTTAACTAGCACATAATGAGTATCATAAATAATTAAATTAGCACATATAAGGGATGTTGTAATCAAGTGTCGTTTAATTGTTGTTGAACTATAAATTCAATTAGATGATGGGGTCCCTACATACAATATATCCCATCTATAAAAATAGACTTAAAGTGCATTCAATATAAAAAAATGAAACCTTAAGATGAATTATGACAGTTTCACAAATTTTATTTCCCACAGTAGACTTTAGTTGCCCATATATTTGAACAATTTATGGAGGTAGATAGTATTAACAATTCTAAGGGAAACATGCATTAAATTTTTTAACCTAAGGGACTCTACAAAATTCCAAATTCATCTGATTTGACTCACTAAATAGTCAACTTCATTTATCAATTCTATAAAATAGAATTTCATATCATAAGAATAGTTTGAATGCTCATCGAACTCACCTATTCTTCTATGGTGTAAACTTTGTTGCATTAATTGGGGAAGGAAATTATTGTAGAATGTGTTGCATATATAGAGAATAGGTTGAGGAAGATTTTTTTCATAGTCTAACTAATTGATTAGTTAAACAATCATTAAATTATATTGCCAAACTTTTTAGTGGATTTAAAATAATATGGTAAATTTAACATTATTATAATTCAAGCTAAGTGAACCTTTCTTGTTGTATTATTATATTGAATCCTAATTGGGTGTTTAGATGAGCATGTTGTAGTCTTCGTATTTTGAATGATAATCTATGTTTATTTTACTCAAATATATTTTAATATTCATATAATGTATTACATAATATGGATATTAAGTCATGACATTTTAGTAAAATATGATTCAACAAATATATTAAGAGTTTTGTAATTTATATCTCTCTTATGAGACTTTTCTAATTAATGGAAATAACTTTTAAAACCTCTTTCTCTCTTCCATCTTGAAAGTAGTGAGTGGAGAATATTACAATGAAATTCATGACTTACATAACATTAAATAACTCTCTCTATAAATTAATATAGTTAAAAAAAAATTAGGCGGAGATATACACACTTGTACTAAGTATCATTATGGATAGCTCTCATCTAAATCAAATTTTATTGTAGTGTTAGTATTAGGATGAGTTGAATTGTGGAAGAATAATTGAGTTATTTATATAGTAAAGTTTCTGAGTGATAGTGGAATTGTGTTACACTAGTTGTGGCTAATAAATAGCTTAGTGTGGTAATATCTATGTGGGTATGTGCATGCATTAAAGTATATTGATATGGGTATGACAATAGAAAACATGATTGAGTCATTGATACATATTAACAAGTGACCTTGTGGATGCCGCAAACCAAACATAGGTTAAATGCAATGAAATAAAGGTATATATGCATTCTATAGACCGCTAAAAGGGTGAAAGAGACCACATGATCATTTTCCTATACTTATTCAAACAAATTATATTAGACCCTTCAATTGGTATTAATTGAGTCATCATGAATTTTGATGAGGGAAACTTTTCACAAGATGATTATATTTTATAATTGTAAGTTATAACTCATTGTCATTTAGTTAGATGATTTATAATTAAAGTAGAGGAACATACTCCCAATGCCATTTCTAGGGAGGATATAGTGAGATATTTCATAATTTTCCCTGTTTTGAAACTTTGGGATGAGTTTAATTTAAGGGTGGGGTGTATGTAGTGCCCCACTCTAGTTTTCTAACCTTGATATGCCATTAACGTTGATTTAGCCTTAAGGCTCACACATTATTATTTGAGGACCTCAGGTTGAGGATCCAGACACTTGACTCTACTATTAGTGGATGTATTTATTTCCTAGACATGTTAGGATGATGGTAGCTTTGATGGATATGTATTTTTATATTGATAATACGACAATGATATCTTTTATGGATATGTATTTTTCTATTGATGTTATGATGATGATGATAATTGAGATGAATGTGTTCCTTATGTTGGCTACTTAAATTACTTCTAGTTCACGATAAACAACAATGTGGATGACTATGTCATGTTGATGATTTTATCATGAAAATGACTAACATTGTGAAACCATGTTACTGATGATTATCAAGTATGACAGGAAACTACCAGATGCACTCGCATGTGATGAATCGAAAACATCTGGTTTGATGGAAATCAATATTTTGTCTTTGCCATTTTAAAGTTCAATTTGAATATTGATACAAATTCTAATGACATGTTAGTGGTTGCAGGCACAGGTTATCTGCTTGGCTGAATGACTCACACATGGGTGATGGGGTTGTACATTTAGATGGAACTACATGGGAAGGGTGGGAAAAATTGCCTAATTTCACCCACTAGCACTCCCACTGTGACTTGGGCTGGAAGGGTTGAGACACCTTCACCTTGTAGATCACGATGTCATGGGGGAAAGTTCAAAATTGGGTCATCCACGAGGATTTCACTGGGGGGCGTGCATCAAGGAAAATTCCTTGATCCTCAACACCATTAATATCATTATAGCTGGCAACATGAGAGATGATAACAGTCTCTATCGTTGCACCTATATTTTCCCCTCGTAGCCACTATATGCTTAAAGGGAAACTGGCACAACACCATTGGAACTTCAAGGGAATTTATTGAAGGGAAAAACCGACTTGGCATCCTTGGAATCATAAATAAAATATTAGGCATGGAACCCTTGGAAATTATAAGGGAAGTTCTTGAAGGGAGCAACTGACTTGGAACCCTTAGCATTAAAACGAAACTAAAAAATATAATCAAGATATGAAAATCCTAAAAATTCACATCAGGGGGTAAATGATGTTAGAACCAAGACAACTAAATCACGAATAAAACTTGGGGTAAAGGGAGAATATGAAGAAATAAAAATATTGTACCTTAAGAACTCTACCATTTCCATGTTGAAAAATATTAGGTAGATTATGTACATGAGTAATTTAATTAGGAAAAATGGGAAAAGAGGGACATAGAGAAATTATAAAAATTAATTAAAAGAAGACGGTGGTGAATTAAAATAAATATTAATAAATTAGAATTTGAGGAATTTAGAGAACGTCCATGTGGAAAGAGCCAACATAACAATATCCATATAAGAGGCAAAGTGAGCTAAATTAGGAGGTAGTTAGGGGACCAAATCCGAGAGTAATTAGTTGACTTCAGTAATGAGCTCAAATTAAGGGGAAGAAAAGGGGGATCAAGAGACAACTAGGAGAAGAAATAGGGACTCTTGTTGGGGTCAGGAAAAATATTATTTTCGAATTAAAAATTAAGAAAATAATTTTGGAGAGCCTTGTTGAGAGGTTGACACATGGGTGGGTGAATAATCAAACTTTTGAATTATTAAAAATAATTAATTATGCATAAAGTGCCAAGTGTCACTTATGAAGCCTTCTATAAAAGAAGAGTCAAGTCATGAGAGAAGGGACTATTGCTTATGTTAGTGTTAGAATATGCATTCTGCCATCAATGATCAAAATTACTCTTTTTATATTCAGGTCCCACTCAGAATTTTTTTATCATTCCATTAGGTCATGCAAAAAATTGATTCACTGATGGTATCCCTAGTCATAAAGTCTCACTCTCCCTCACAAATTCTCAATTTTTTGGCCCACCTTCATGTCTTGCTGAGCATAAAAACACTTTTGAAAAGCTCATTTCATTATGTCTTATGTCAGTCAAAGTCAACCATGGAGTCCGGTCATTCAAGGTCCCATTAGGTCATTAGGCTTCATTTTTCATGGTCCAAAAATGCACCATTTCATCTCAATAAGGTCAACAAAAGGTGTGAGATTGACTCAATAAAAATTTAGTTATCATCTGCAGAGGATTATCAACATGTAAATATGATATTTTTAAAGTTGTAATTATGGTTTCAAGTATGATTTTCATACTCAAATGTAATTCTAATAATAATAATAATAAGTTTTAATTTATTTCATTTTTTATGTAATTTTATGCTTCCTGTATGTAATAAGTTACTCTCCAAAAGCTGCCAACTCCAAGTTCATATGCCAAACTGAAGACCACTAAATGAAATTGAAAAGTGCCAAACTCCAGCAACTTCATCTTGCAAAGAAGAAAAATCAAAGAAAAAAGGATATTCAACATGCTTTCAAAAAAGTGAAAAGAAACATAGGAAAAGTGGGTTTCTGATCTAAATAAAAATTCACTCAAGTATTAAAGACAATTAGACATCAATTTGAAATTAATTTTCCTCCTATTCTATTGAGCAAACACTTGAGGAGAGAGAATTTTTTATTTTCTGGGCAAAATTGGAGAAAAACTTAGCAGCGGACACATATTCTTAAGGCATTGCGCACAGATAGAAGGCATTGTGCACAGACAGAAGGCATTGCGCACAACCTTAAGGCACTGTTCACAGCTATAAGGCGCTGCACATATGTCCAGAAAAGCCCAAAATGCTTCAAAATTTTCCCAAATCACCTCTAGAGCTACAACATCGATCTCATCCGCCTCTAGCAGGTACGTAAAGGTCAAAATGCATCATTTCTCTCCTCCTTCAAAGTTTATTGGTTGGTGTTGTATAATTTTATTGAAGAATTTGGTGTAAACTCACTCAAAACCATAGTTTCCCCCCCTAACACTCACAACTCCTAAAACCCATTTCCCTTACACTCTCATACCCTTTCTACATTGCAAATACTCTTTCCCAAAACCTCTGTTATTACAATCCCTATCCCTAAGCTTTTAAATCCTAAAACCCTAAGCCCTAGGTGCTCCTTTTACCTAGGCTCCCAATTCCCAATTCCCTATCCTAAAATTCCCTTTAATCCCCAATTCCCCATCCTAATTCCCATCACACTATCACTCCTTTTCCCTTCCCCCATTTCTCATATCCCTAACACTATCTCCCAGAAATTTCCCTTTCCCCATTTTCCTATCCCCAAAAGTCACCTTCCACAATATCATATACTTCCCTAGGGTTTTGGACATAAAAACACCATGGCAGCAGAAGAAGAGCATAACAGACCATACAGCGAGGAAGAGGAAACAGAGGCTAGGAGGCCACATAAAGAGGGTAGGATAATCAGACTTGAACCTACCAAAACTAGGGAACTTTTCGCTTCTCCAATGACAGTAACATGTTTCAAACATGTTGGTTGTTATGATTTTTGTGAATAAATTCAAAGGGTTCAACACCATGACATGATTGACCAAGCTCTACATATCCAACCTCCACAACAACCAAGTCACTTTAGCTGGAGTCACCTTTCTTGTCTCAACTGCCATCATTTCAGGTGCCACCGGGATCCCAAATGTTAGGGAGAATTGATTCAAAAAAAGTGATCTGGAGGAAAACTACTTTGAGCCCTTCCTAAAACCAAGGTATAAAAATGAGAAAAAGAGGTTCTTTCATTTTCCCACCTCCAGGACAGATATGCACCGATGATGAATATAATCATGAAATAATTTTCATGCGAGGGTATATTTTCAAGGCTTTATACTTATCACATCCTCCTATTGATGCATTTCACTAGGGTAAATATGATGAACATACCCTACTACCTTTTCTGAAGCATAGATAAGATGGCATTAATTTTCCAGAAAAGGGAATATGAACATCAAATGGAAAGTATTTTCCATCATTCCTTAATAAAAATCATAGTCCTATATCATCTCAATTAACTAAACATTGCATGGGATACCTTCATAGCCCATGATATATTCAGAGAACCTCCTACTCAGCATGCACAAAATGTGCCTTCATCAACCCAAACATCCACTTCCATCCCTCCATCTCATCCCATAGCACACTCATCATCATCAGATCAGTCCCCTTCACCTCCTTCATCTCCATCCCATCATGACATTGGGTCACCTAGCAAGATTAAGGACATTCAACCTAACTGGGCTAGTATGGTTGAGGTTGAACCATTGCCAAAAACCTACCAGAGAGGCCACAGGCATGTGTTTGCTCCACATGGAGTGGAAGGGGCCATGCCTTCGACAACAACACAACAGGTGGACAAGGGAAAAGAAAAGGTGTCTGAGGCAGTCAGTCATGATGAGGAGGATCCTCATGAAACATAACAGGAATGTCCGCATGTTGACCTAGATGAGGATGAAAATGAAAAAATCATTAATTCAGCCATGAAAGGTAAGGATGTCATGATTAAGGATCTCCAAACTAATCTTGACAGGACCAGATATGTTATAAACTTCCTTGAACAAGACAATGAGAAATTGTAAACTAAACAGGTCATTGATGAGTTCACGTATTTCATTGCTCAAAGGGAGGAAGAAAAGGCCAAAGCCATGCTAGATGAAACACTTGAAAGGTATGGCTTGCTTGATGATGAAGAGGAACAAGTACCAAGAAAGAAACCTAGAACTAGAGGGATGAAAATATCTCTAATATAAATACAAAGGGAAGTTGAGTTTGTTGATCAACTAACCATAAATGAGTAGCTTGCTATAGTGATCAGTGAAAACAGGGAACTATGGCTTGATAGAGCCAATCAGCACTTGGAGATTCGAGAAGCTGCTAGTAAAGGCTAATAAATACAATGACCTATTGAGGAGGAAAGTCAAACACCATGCCCTAAAGGAGAAAATTTCAATGGCCAAGCTCAAGGCAACCAATGAGAAAATTGAAGCCCTAACTTATCAAAAGGAGAAAGAGAGGTTAGACATACTTGTTGAGGCTTCACTCCAAGCCTAGACTCCTCATCAGCATCCTCTCCACAAATTTTGAGGAAAGTTGAAACATTTTAGCAAATTCTGAGTTTGACTGTGTTTTTCTGAACATGGAAATATCAGAAAATTTGTCATATACACAACACCCTAGGTGTTGTGCAAATGATAGGGGAATTTTTTGGGCAAAAGGTCACCACCAGTGGATTCATAATGACAAATACAGTTAGGATAACCACTTTTCCATCCTTCATTTGCAGATTCAAGAGGTCAAAAGGGAAAAAAAACACCAAAAAATAATGTTTCAGCCCATATTTTTGCCTAGGTGTTGCGCATAGAGCAGTCTTAGGAGATTGCAATTTTGAAGGGTCAAATCAGCATCATTTTGAGAGATGGAGGCATATTCAAAAAGAGGACTTGAAAAGATTTCCAAAAATCCATCATGGGCCTGTTTTGGACACCTGTAGGTCAGTCAAAATTTTCCTTGAACATGGAGGGTACACAACCATAAGGTGTTGCGCATATGACAGGAAAATGACGCATATGATAGTTTTCTGATCTTTTGGGATTTTCACTAAAAATTTTGGTTTTATCTCAAAAAATTATCTTTATATTAATGTAATTCATCACGTAAAATGTAATTATGTCAAGGATAAGTTACCTAGGGGTAGATTCATTAGGTAAAGTTATCCTTTAGCCATAATGAACCAGTTGAATGTAATTAGGAATGAGTCACTTGGACCATCCTATACTCTAGCTTTTAGTTCAGTATTTTGTGCATGTGGTATGATGTTTATCATTTTTTTTCCCTCAATTTCATATGTTAATGTGTTGTTTTCATGTTCATTACATCTCTATGGTATGATTTATTTCAATTTTGATAAGCAGAACACATGCTTTCTCATGCTTTGTTTTGGGAAATTGATCATAGTTTGTCCATTTTCCTCTGTTTAAGAAGAATACATCTCCCATGCTCTTCCTAGCTCTCCTTAGTCTCAAAACCATCTCACCACAATCATCTTAAAGTGGTAAATCCCTGCAACCCTATCTCATTTTCCCTGACCTAACTCCCTTGACCTAATTTCTTCATCCAGTGAAACCCAACCAAATCAAATAAAAAAAAAAACCCTGCACTAAATATCTAGCCTAAAATCCCTAATTCCTCCATCCCTACTGGTTGTCACCTTGTGGAGAGAGCACTCTCCGACTTGGTAGGGCTAGCTACTAAGCCAAAATTTTGGTCTGTGGTTACCTCTATTGGGATTCCTTCTTCAGCCTTGGGAATCTGGCGAAGTGCTAACAACTTACCTTATGGTTGGATGGATGAGATTATGTCATTGTGAGTGGCTACGAGCTATAGTTGAGTTTGGCAAGGTAGAGGACTTTAGAGAGGGGTCTCTTGAGCCAAGGAGTTCTCACCTCTATCAATTAGCACACTTCCTCCATTGTACAACCCCATTGCAGGAAGGGGGTTCGCGAGGAAGGAGAGTATCCAAGGAGTAGGTTGGGAGGTCGACCGGTGCATCACTACATTTGGTCAGAGCACACCAAAATTCACACTTGTAGGCAAATGAAAACAAGGGAGTGCAAGTATTTGTTTGGAAATAAATTACACAAGATCGTGGCTTGCAAGGGATCCAAAAGGGTGGAGAAACATGGTAAATTGCAATGGTGGATGAAGAGATTCGACCAAACCGGTTCGCAAAACTCCATCGCGCTTAATCCTCTCACTCTTATCGACTTCTACATGATGAAGGGTGCCTCACTATTTGTGGGAAGGAAAGTCTTTTGTATGTTTCATCTACATGGAAATATGCCTAATCATCATTAGAGAATTTTGCTGTCTAAAATGGGCATCCAAAGAAAAATGTACAACCAAAATAAAATTTAAAAGAACCAATAGGATTCAAGATGATGATGTCAACCATGGGGGGGTGATTCACCATTTTTGGGTAAAATAGTAAAAAGATTAAGAAATAATAAAATAATAAAACTAATTTTTCAACTTATCTCCCGAAGTTTTTACTCAAATTTCGAGCAGAAAAACAGGATGGATGCAAAATTTAATTCCTCATCCAAGGAGTACCCATGTTTCATATTTTATATGGAACCTACTACACGAAAAATGAGAAATACATGGAAAAGCGTGATTGCAATCACATTTTTCATGTATTTCTTATTTTTCATGTAGCAGGGTCCATCGGAAGTATGCAACATGAGTACGCCTTGGACGAGGAATCAAATTATGCATCCAACGAGTGTTCCCGCTCAAAATTTTAGTAAACCCATAGGGAGATAAGTTGAAAATATGAGTTGAAAAAGTAAATTTTTCTTGTTTTCCTCTCAAACTTGATGATGAAATCCAATCTTATTTTAATATTTCCACTATTATTTTAAAATTTCCATAGGAGGCCCATTTTTAACCTAGAAATTCCCCTAATGATACATAGATCCTTTTTATCTTCTTCTCATCACAAAACTGAATTTAACCTTTAATTTGCAAGCATCATATTTGATTAATTAAATTGTTGAACCTGTTCGAACTAATTTGTGAATATATGTTATTATTAATGAGTTTCAAAACTCATTAATAATATTCATTTCAGAACTTCTGTTTTGTGATATTCATATATAGTTTGTCATTGAAAAAGTATTTATTGGCAGATGTCTAGGTTGCACACGGTCGACCATATCACCTTAAGAGAAAACTGTAATCCTTGGCATTTTTCTATTACCTCTTTGACTAGGTTGTAATCTATTGTTTCACGAATTGACTTTCAATCAAATTCTGAAAGACATAAAAGGGACACGACATCTTACTCTCTCAAAAAGAGAAAATTATAACTAGCTAGTCTACGCATTTGCGCAAATAAATGGAAGTAATTACATCGGTAAAACCAATATATATACCCAAAGGAAGGCACATACCTGAGTTGATAAAAATCCTAAATTGCAATCACTATCCTGTTAAAAAAGCATAAACAACAGACTGCAACATATTTACATATAAAATACTTGCAGAAATTTGCAATTCCACTCATCTTGGTATAGTACGAACTGAGTCGGCCAAACTTATTGAGACATACTTTCAAACTCGACAGGTCTTGACCACCTCATGAGTTTGATTACTACAACTGATATAGTAGCATTAATTTCGAATTGTTACATGTCATATCATCGTTTATGCTCCCACAGCCAAATAATTAGTCTGAAAATTAGAGGAATAAGCTCCAAGACACGACAAAGTGCGCTTGGTGGGAGATGGATCAGTCATAATATTCATTTTGAGAGGCTTATAAAATGAAACCAAGTCTATGAGTGGCTCAAAGATTAATTTGTATAGTAATTCTCGGTCTTCCTGAGCTAACTAACAAAAATAAAATGATTGCTTACAATTGTGAATCATCGTATCAATGAGAGAAGGAAATTCCCTCAAATTTTGTCAGTTATTATCAAGGTACAAAACTGTTAAAACAAATAGCAAACTCAACAGTCTTTAGGTTGTTTCAAAATAATTGGACACATTGAATGCACCTAACAAAAAAAAGTTGTATATACAAATTCAAATACAGCACAATCCACTATGTTGAGTTTTGGTGTATGCTTCACATTTAATAGCCATGATTACTTCCGAATGACTGATGAGTTAAACCAATTGAAATAAATTAATGATTTAAAAAAATGGTTACTCAGAGTGAAACTGTTATAAGAAATGACTTAATATCAAGATAACAAGACTTCCTTCACAACAAATAAAAGATGATAATAATAATAATAACAACAACAACAACAACAACAATAACAACTACTGGTCCAACAATAATAATAATTTTTAGAGTTTTAAGATTAATAATAATAACTACTGCTCCAACAATAATAATAATTTTTAGAGTTTTAAGATTAATATCTAAGTACTATCTCATAGCATTTCAAGTGTCCACATCTGGATCGTTCATTCCCATGGGAAAATCAAAAAAATATTTGTATTATTTTGACATCAACAGTGGGTTGTGTATTCTAAATGAGAAATGTTGGGATTTTCGTGAGGGTGTCAGGCAATGTGGTGTAAAATCGCATATTGTTACTTTCATGGTTGAGATGTCTCCGCACAAAGCGTATCTAATCGATCTCTTAATCTTATAGTTTTGTTTTTCTTGGACATATATTCATTTTATGCTAATAAGTGAAATTAAAATTTTCAAAGTATCCTTTGTGGTCTACAAGGAATTTTTATAGTTTTGTTTTTCTGGGACATATATTCATTTTATGCTAATAAGTGAAATTAAAATTTTCAAAGTATCCTTTGTGGTCTACAAGGAATTTTCGATTTTAAGAAAAGTAAAAAGAGTGCGAGCTTGGCTAAACGCATTTTAATAATAATAATAAATATTAAAAAAAAAAGAGTAATTACAATTTTTTTTAATTCAATTTTATTAAAAAAGCTATAAGTTTCAAAATTGACTCAAGCAATAATTTATTGGTGATATTGTTAAATATGAATTAAAATTTATAACCTTTTGTGATTTTAAAGATACTTATGTGTATATAGAGTTTTAAATTATTACATTTTTGAAATTTAAGTCAACATGTTAAAAATAAGTTATGGTAAGGGATTATATATATAATTATTGTGAAATTAGGTAAGATTAGAATAGTTATAAAAAAAATGTTAAATTTCATGTTTTTCATAATGATAATTATGAGTAGCTATGTAAATTAAATGGTTGGTGAATCCAAGAGTTATTTAGCACATCCTTTATATTTAGGTGAATAAATGTATTTATCAAGAGTTACTGCCCACCATAGATTATGCAACTATTTGCATAAATTTAAATAAAAGTAAAAAATAAATATGTGGATTTACCAAGGTTAATGCAAATTTAGGACAATTATTGATGTTGCAAATTAATAGAGGACAAATATGTGCAAGAAAATTGTAATTTTATATGGGATTAAGTCCCTTATAAATAAACTTAAAAGAGAGAGACTAAGGGAGAAGACCTTGAAAATGAATCTAGGAATAATCAAGACGTTTACATTAACTTTATGAGTTTCCAAATTTTGTTTTTATCACATAACTAACAACTTTAGTTATTACATATTTCAATTATATTATATTTAACTTATGGGTAGTACAAAATCTAAAGATGGGTATATATATGTTAGCACATGTATGTATATATGGTATACAAATGAGTTGTTCATATCTACCTAGATAAAATTAATTAAAAGAAATGCTTATAATAAAAAGACATTTATGCATATATTATATAAAAATGAGTTCTTCATACTTACCTATATAAAACTAATTAATAGAAATGCTTATAATGAAAGGGAAGTTTGAAAATGAAAAATAGAGGATTAAATGTATAAACTATTAATATTTAAATAACTACATGAAAAATTAGAACATATTATATTGTCTACGATTTGGGAATATTGTCTCATTGATCCTTACATATTTGGGCAACAATTAAGGCATGTGTATTACATGTATATTATTTTTCCCTAGTTTAAGTAGGTGTCACATAACTAGTTGGCTTAAATAACACACTGTGAAAAGCTTATTTTGAGAATATATATATATATATATATATATATATATATATATATATATATATATATATATATATACAAATTAATTTTATCCTTAAAAAATGATGAATAATTAAATTCCATATAATAAGTATATAATTAATATTATGAATTTTTAAATATTATTAGCAATATGTGCATGCTATAAGATTGAATGATTTCAATTAAGCCACTACATTCATTGGGAAAAGCTTTAACTATAAGTTCAAAAGCATAAGTTTCAATTTTATATCTAAACCAATATACCAAAGTGTAACTTAGAAGACTCTACACACTAACTAAGAAAAAAAATCATTAGTTAACTAGCACATAATGAGTATCATAAATAATTAAATTAGCACAAAGGAATGTTGTAATGAAGTGTTGTTTAATTGTTGTTCAACTATAAATTCAATTAGATGATAAGGTCCCTACATAAAATTTCTTCCATCTATAAAAATAGGCTTAAAGTGCATTCAATCTAAAAAAAATGAAACCTTAAGATAAATTATGATAGTTTCACAAATTTAATTTCCCATAGTAGACTTTAGTTGCCCATATATTTGAACAATTCATTGAGGTTGATATTATTAACAATTCTAAAGGAAACAACCACTAAATGTTTTAACCTAAGGGACTCTACAAAATTATGAATTCGTCTGCTTTGACTCACTAAATAGTCAACTTCATTTATCAATCATCTGTAAAATATAATTTCATATCATAAGAATAGTTTTAATGCTGATAGAACTCACCTATTCTTCTATGGTGTAAACTTTGTTGCAATAATTGGGGAAGGAAAGTATTGTAGAATGTGTTGCATATATGAAGAATAGGTTGAGGAATATTTATTTCATAGTCTAACCGATTGATTAGTTAAACCATCATTAAATTATAGTGCCAAAATTTTTAGTGGATTTAAAATAATATAGTACGTTTAACTTTATTATAATTCAAGCTAAGTGAATCTTTCTTGTTGTATTATTATATTTAATCCTAATAGGATGTTTAGATGATCATGTTGCAGTATTCTTATTTTTAATGATAATCTATGTTTATTTTATTCAAATATAATTGAATATTCATATAATGTATTACATAATATGGATATTAAGTCATGACATTTTAGTAAAATATGATTCAACAAATATCTTAAGAGTTTTGTAATTTATATCTCTCTTATGAGACTTTTCTAATTAATGAACATAAATTTTAAAACCCCTTTCTCTCTCTTCCATCGTGAAAGTAGTGAGTGGAGAATATTGCAATGAAATTCATGACTTAGATCCTCATGTCTTGAGTTAGATCTGAAGTTAAGGATACTTCAATTTTAGAATTTATATAAATATTATCTTCAAATTTAGGATGAACATAAAGTTGACTCCATGGAGTAGACAATAAGTCTATTTCAATGGATGTGCATGCATACTTAGTTCAAAGTTTGTCATTCATTCTTTTAAGGTTTATGTTCATCCAATTGTTGTGCCTTGAGTTTCAATTGAAAATATGTTAGAAATAAGTATGATAATTAAAATACAAATTGGAGTTAAAAAAAAAATTACAACCTAATTCTTTACAAATAAATCATCCGTAGAAACATAAGGTTCAACCAATACAAATATAGCACTATATTTTTTACTTCTTGATACCACTCGAATCTGGGGCAAGCGAAACAATCTTCTGAATAGATTCTAATGAAAATGACTTGACCATCAGTTCACAATGAATTTTTTATTGATAAAAATAATGTAGGTGTGGCCTGCAAATGCAATTGGGAACATAAATCCTAAGCCCCTCAGTTGTTAAAAAAAAAACTTTGAAGCCTCACCCGCACTATGAAAACTCAAAGGGACTCTTTTGGGATCCATTTAATTGTGGTAAAGAGTCGTTCCACACCTACAAAAGAAAACCACTCTAGAGTCATAGGCGGAAATAATGTGATACTGGCAACACTTTCCATATGCCTCAAGCAACTGGCATAAGCCAAAAAAAAATAATATTTTGATTCTGAGTTAGTGTTATGTAGAATGAGCTAAAGTCATTCCAATCCCTCTTCTTCATAGGTGAACAAGATCCAACCATATGTTGTCTATCGTGCTATTATAAGTTTGTGGTGTGTCATGCCTCTGTAAGTATGTGGTTCATCCCTTGAAAATAAATTATCTTATTCCATTTTTTGAGAGAATCTGAGCAGCTGATACTTCCAAGCGAAAATCTGTTGCAAGCAAGTATTTTGTAGCTAAGATGAGAAAACAACTATTACCTAACTCTACAATTCCCTCTAAAGTGAAATCTTGACGAGCTATTGCGACCCCTGAAAAATCGAATGATTAATGTGATTTGCAGAGCATAAATCCAAAGTGATAGAATTTAAAGTGACCGAAACTACTAGCCACTTGAACGTGTGTCGACATGTTATGTCATGTCATTACTTATATGAAAGAATAGGCACATGATCCAGAATGAAATATTGAGATAATCTCATCAATAATGTAAAATGGTGATATCAAAATCCCATCGACTCAAATGACTAAACACCTGTTAAGGTGGTTGGAAAAACTTTCACAAATTAACTGTTATCAGCTGATAGATCAGATAGATGATAAATAATCAACAAATATTTTTCCAACCTCTAGGAATATTCCCTCGTCCAGAAAGAACTATCAGACTTCTTCTTCCAAGATAATATGTTTAACATGAACCACCATCATATCGAATATTTGGTGGAGAAATAAGGAAGTGTGGGTGGACCCAAGTTTTCCCCCTCCGAGATTGAAGCCAACATGAGAAGTCCAAGGTAGAATCTGCAAGAGGTGGGGTTGGAGATGAGAAATGGAAGGTTGACCAATGTGGAAGACATAGATCGCTTCTTACAAATGTTAGAGAGGTTGTCGCCCAAGGTAATGGTGGTTGTGGAGAAGGGGTCTAACCATAACGATGAGCATCTCATGGACAAATTTGTGTAGGCTCTCTACTATTACAACACCATGTTCGATTCGTTGGATTTGAACCTCCCCAAACAAAGTATAGAGTGGGTGACGTTGGGGAAGTATTTCTTTGGAAAGAAATTACACAATATCACAGCCTGCGAGGGATCCAAAAGGGTGGAGAGACATGAGAAATTGCAATGGTGAATGAAGAGATACGGCCAAACCGGTTCACACAACTCCACACTTCTACATGATGAAGGGTGCCTCGCTATTTGCTGGAAGGAAAGTCCTTTGAATTTTGCATCTGCATGGAAATCGTCCTAATCACATACATGGATCCTTTTTCTCTTCTTCTCATCACAAAACTGAATTTAATATTTAATCTACAAGTATCATATTTGATTAATTTAAATTGTTGAACCTGTCTGAACTAATCTGTGAATATATGTTATTATTAATGAGTTTCAAAACACGTTAATAATATTCGTTTCAGAAATTCAGTTTTGTGATATTCATAAATAGTTTTTCGTTGAAAAAGTAGTCCTTGGCAGATGTCCAGGCGGTACGCGGTCGACCATATCACCTTAAGAGAAAGCTGTAATCCTAAGCATTTTTCTATTACCTCCTTGACAAGGTTGTAATCTACTGTTTCGGGAATGGAATTTCAATCAAATTCTGAAAGGTAGGAAATGGACACAACATCTTACTCTCTCAAAAAGAGAAAATTATAACTCGTCCACCCATTTGTGCAAATAAGTGGAAGTAATTACATCGATAAAACTAATATGTATACCGAAAGGAAGGCACATGACCAAGTTGATAAAAAGCCTAAATTGCAATCACTATCCTCTTAAATAAGCACAGACAACAGACTGGATCACATTTACAGTTAAAATACTCGTAGAAACTTGTAAGTCCACTCATCTTGGTACAGTACGAACTGAGTCGGCCAAACTTGCCGAGACAGACTTTCAAACTCGACAGGTCTTGATCACCTAGTGATTTTGATGTCTACAACTAATATAATAGCATTAATGTTGAATTGTTTCATCTCATATCATCATTTATTCTCCCAAATCCAAATAATTAGTCTGAAAATTAGAGGAATAAGCTCCAAGACATGACGAAGTGCATCTGGTGGGAGATGGATCAATCATAATATTCATTTTGGGGAGTGTATAAAACAAAATTGAGTTTGTGAGTGGCCTGAGTTTTTATAGTAATTTTCGATACTCCTGAGCTAACTAAAGAAAAAAAAAAGATTGCTTACAATTGTGAATCACCGTATCAGTCGGAGAAAGAATTTCCCTCAAATTTTGTCAATTATTGTCAAGGTACAAAACTGTTAAAAAAATAACAAACTCAACATTCTACAGGTTGTTTCAGAATAATTGGACGCATTGAATGGACCCAAAAAACAAACAATTGTATACACAAATTCAAATATGGCACAGTCCACTATGTCGAGTTTTGGTGTACGCTTCACATTTGATAACCATGATTACTTCCGAATGACTGATGAGTTAAACCAGTTGAAATAAATTAATGAGTTAGAAACAATGGTTACTTGGAGTGAAATGGTTGTAAGAAATGACTCAATATCAGGAGCACTAGACTTCCTTCACAACAAATAGAAGAGAATAATAATAATAAAACTCGTTCAACAATAATAATAATTTTTAGAGTTTTAAAATTAATATCTAAGTACTATCTGATAGCATTTTAGGTCTCCACATCAACAATGGATCGTTTATTCCCATGGGAAAATCAAAAAAATATTTGTATTAATTTGACATCATTAGTGGGTTGTGTATTCTAAATGAGAAATGTTGGGATTTTCGTGAGGGTGTCAGGCAGTGTGGTGTAAAATCACATATTGTTATTTTCGTGGTTGTGATATCTCTGAGCAAAGCATATCTAACCTTCCTCTTGGTCGTATAGTTTTGTTTCTCTTGGACATATATTCATTTTATGCTAATAAGTAAACTTAATTTTTCAAAGAATCCTTTGTGGACTGTACAAAATTCTGAATTTGTCTGCTTTGACTCACTCGCCTATTTGTCATAAGAATAGTTTTAATGTTGATCGAACTCGCCTATTATTATATGATGTAAAATTTGTTGCATTAATTGGGGAAGGAAAGTATTGTAGAATGTGTTGCATATATGAAGAATAGGTTGAAGAATATTTATTTCATAGTCTAACCAAATGATTAGTTAAACCATCATTAAATTATATTGCCAAATTTTTTAGTGGATTTAAAATAGTATAGTACATTTAACATTATTATAGTTCAAGCTAACTGAACCTTTCTTGTTTTATTATTATATTGAATCCTAATGGGGTGTTTACATGAGCATGTGGTAGTCTTATTATTTTGAATGATAATCTATGTTCATTTTATTCAATTATCATTTAATATTTATATATTGTAGAAATTATACAAACAATATGTATACCAATGGATTCAATATGAGCATGTAATATACTAAAACAAGATATTGAATCCTTCTACAATATTTTCGGAAAACAAACACAATCGCACAATCACACCAAGTAAGAGAAAGAAGAAAATCAATCGCACCACACAAATATTTTTCCTGGGAACAACTTGCTGCTCAAAACCCCTCTATCTTTATTGTATAATCAACCAAGGGATCATGAAACAATTACAATGCACTTTTCTCACAAGAGTCTATTGCACTCTACCAACTGTCTCACACTGATCCAGATAAAATCGACCAACACTTAGCCAATTTCCTGCCTCTTCTCAACCTGGCTTTCTTGCATAATTCTAAGAAAAAATGATCCCTATTAATTAGGAAATTCAACCTTTCAAAACTCCGCAATACATCATGGGAAATCCTATGGTTGTCTAATTGCGCGCTGGCAATTTACTAATAATACAACTGATAGATAACATCCCTTTAACCTCTGTCTCAATTGGGTCTTCATCAGAACTGACATGCATGCAACTATTAATAGTAAATCATCACTCACTTGACAAATCACTGCAGGTGAATTAAATCTGAATTAAGTCACTTGACCTCTCACTAGTACAACAATCAGTTACAACTAGTTAGACTGACTTTAAATCACTCAATTGAGTTCACTGATTTCTCATGCATTAAACTAATACACTAACTGCAACTTGGACTCTAAAACAAATAGAATCACTCTACATGCCTCACCAACCACCCTCAACTCGAATTTCATGAGCTAACTGAGTCTATCACACTCAATTAACTATTACAAGTGATTATGAGACAAGATTACAATTTATTGTCCAATTTAATTAAGGGAAAATTAAATTAGACACACATTTCTTGTTGACTTTTCAACACTCCCTCTCAACAAGAAAAGGATTATCAGCTACCCCGATCCTGCCTTTGTGGTATTCAAATTTTCTCTTGGCGAGCGCCTTCGTCAAAATATCTTCATCTTGATCGCTTGTGGGAATGTACTGAAGTAACATAATGTGCGTCTATACACAATCTCTGAGATAGTGGTACCAAATGTCAATATGCTTGGACCTATCATGGAATACTGGATTAACTAAGAGTTTTATGCAAATTGTGTTATCACAATGTATCACCATCAAATCCATCTGATGACCAAACAAACCAACAAGTATCTTCCTCATCCAGATGGCCTCACATGCTACCTGACTGGCTGCCATGTACTCTGTCTCAGCTGAACTGAGTGCAACTGATCTCTTCTTCCTTTTGTACCAAGAAACTGTTGTTGATCCTAGGCTGAAGATCCATCCTAATGCACTCTTCCTGTCTGATGGAATTCCTTCCCAATCTGCATCAGTGAAACCTTGAAGCTTCACTCCCTCTGTCCGTCTGTATCATAATCCATACTCTATAGTGTCGTTGAGATATCTCAAGACATGTTTCCCCGCCTTCTAAAAGAGCTTGGTTGGCTTAACCAGAGCTTGACTAAGCGGTTAACTGTGTAGAATATGTCTGGTCATGTGTTCAGCAAGTACAGGAGTGAACCCACAAGCTGCCTGTAAATAGTGGCGTCCACTACCTCACTTGAAGTAGCATCCTCCTTCCTCTAGTTTCCTGCAAGAGGTGTCTCCATGGGTTTACAGCTCTCCATGTGGAACTTCCTCAGAATCTCTTTGGCATACTTTCCTTGAGAAACAAATAGCTCCCCATCCCGCTGCCATAGCTCTAAACCAAGGAAATAGTGAAGGAGTCCAATGTCCTTCATCTCAAACTCTCTTGCAAGATCTTCTTTGCAAGAAGTTATGAGTTGCTCGTCAACTGTCAGAATAATATCATCAACATGAAGTACAATAATCAAAATCTTACCATCAACCACAATCTGGTATAGGTTCACATCTGCTTCACTCAATGTGAAGCCCAAACCGGTGAAATAGTTGTCAATCATGGTGTACCAAGCATGAAGTGCTTGCTTTAGCCCATACAGTGTTCTCTTGAGTCGGCACACATGTGACTCCTTGTCAAAGGTCTCAAAACCTTTTGGTTTCTCAATGTACACTTCTCCCTCAATAACTCCATTGAGAAATGCAGTCTTCACATCCATCATATGTACCTGCCAACCCAACCCATCTGCGCTGAGAGTGCAAGGATAGATCTAATCAATGAGTACCGTGCAACTGGTGCAAAATTCTCCTCATAGTCAATCCCCTCAACTTGTGAGAATCCTCGAGCTACAAAACTAGCCTTGTACTTCTCCACACTCCCATCTGTTGCTTGCTTCACCTTATAGATCCATCTAGATCCAACCACTGACTTCCTAACTGGTCTTGGGACAACATCCCATGCACTATTCCTGATGATAGAGTCATACTCCTCAACTATGGCATCAACCCAAGTTGGTTGTTGCACTGCTTCCTCAAAAGAGGGTGGTTCTGTCACAATACACTTTCTCATAAGAGCCATGTATCCAGTATACCTGTATGGTGATTGTCTTTGTGTAATATCCCCAAAGGGAAATAACCAGTAATACACAGAAATATGCCAGACAGATATACAAAATACAATGCTGGAACCAGATCATGGAACAAGTACACATAGAATGCCAGAAAACTAAGCCATTTTATTAATCTGAGAATACATATAGAGGAGTACAAGATAATCAGGATGAGTGCACCTATCCTTGCCCTAGGCAAGTGGAGACCCTCTCAGAACAAATAATGGCTGCAAATAAGGACAGCGTCCTAGCTGGCTAAAGAATCTGCTATGAAGAACTGCTGCTGCAATGCACTGGAACTATAAGCTGGAAACTAGAAAGATGGCTGATCTCAATCCTCCAGACAACCCCAAAATAGGTGAAACTGATACTCCACCACCAATCAAGCCCTCACCAGTGAAAACGCTGTCTCTGCTAGTGACAGCGCAGAAGACAGATGAAACGCTGGCCACAAATCCTCCAGATGAGATGATCAACTCCTCAAGGCTGGAAACACTGAAAAACGCCGCCAAACCCCACACACAAGACCTCGCCCATCGACCGTCCTCCCGACCGGACCGCGTCCTTCCGCCCCGCATCCGCCGGATCCGAGTCCCTCCCTATCCAGACCGCGCGTCCTATCACTCCGCACCGCGTCCTCTCCAAGGCCGGGATCTGCTCATCTCTCCAGACCGCGTCTTCCAAGGCCGGATCTCGCCAGACCTCTCGCATCCGTCCTCCAAGGTCGGATCCATGCTATCTCTCCCGCATCCGCGTCCTCCAAGGCTAGATCCGCTAACATCTCCTCGCACCGCGTCCTCCAAGGGCCGGATCTCGATGCTATCTCCGTATCCATGGGCCCTTCTCCAAGGCCAGATCCTCGCCACGATCTCCCCATCTCGTTGCCTCCGTGGCCAGATCCGCTAGACTGCGGCCCCACCCGCTGGCCCGTATCCGAGTCTCTCTCGCCGGATCTCGCGTCCCCGTCTCCCCGACCGGGCCCCAGCCCCCCGATTCGTTACCCCCGTTAGCGGGGTCTCTCCTCTGCCAAGTCTCACTACTGCAATATTACACTTTTTCTATGATGTGATGTGATGTGATGTGACTTGGCAGAGGAGAGACCCCTTCTTGAGACATCTGTCTCCACAGAGGCTGACAGATGGAGAATTGATGTGGCAGAACATGTAGGAGCACCTACATCACATCATAGACAAAGTGTAATATTGCAGTTGTTTCTGGTGGAGACTTGGCAGAGGAGAGACCCCTTCTTGAGACATCGCAGACAAGTTTCCTCATCATCTATCTTGGATGAGGATCCATCCCTGGTATTCCACTCGAATTCTTCTGGTACTAAATCCGACCAAATTTGCTCCCAAGCTAGTAGCTTCTCCCTCCCATTGATAGAGTCCTGATAATTATGCCAGCTCTTGGGAATGCCTAGAAGTGCTAGGCTCACCAAGTCATCATCCACTACAGTAATCCCGACACTTCCAAGCTCATCTCGACATTGGGTGAACTTGGTCAAGTATTTTTGAATAGTGTTTCATTTCTCCATTTTGATTTTCCTGAGTTTGTCCTTCAGTGCCAATTTTCTATGGTCACTGCTGTTCTGAAACAGATCTGTCAAGGCCTTCCAAATTGCATATGGAGTCGCCTTGCCATGGAAACTCGAGACAACATGATCTCAACTCTCTCTAATAAGATCCTCCTCCCCTTTGCAACCTTCTTTTGCCAAGAATAAAGAAGAGCGGTGTCTGCTGCTGCGGGCCTTGGAATATCAGTGTCGATAAATTATTTCAACCTGTTGTCCTCCAGAACTGCCTCCATTATGTATTTCCATGCAATATAAATAGAACTTCTCTTAAGTGCATATTCCAATCTTAATCCATTGAAATCCATCTTGATCCACCTGTCGCACCAAATAATATTTTTTCAAATTTGAACGTTGTTCAACAAAAACTCAATTTCTTCTCCGCTATAATGATTTCTGGCGCTCTGATACCATGTATAAATTATACAAACAATATGTATACCAATGGATTCAATCCGATCATGTAATATACTAAAACAAGATATTGAATCCTTCTATAATATTTATGGAAAATAAACACGATCGCACAATCACACCAAGTAAGAGAAAGAAGCAAATCAATCACACAACACAGATATTTTTCTTGGGGAAATCTTGCTGCTTGTTGGCTTGAGGGGTCCTGACCCAGGTTCGGAGGTTAAGGTTTGCTAACAAACCCCTATACTACTGGCCCTTTCAACAGTGACCTACTTGCGCAGGCCAAAGTCTCACCTGAAGCAGTATGGGAGGGTGTTGGAACCAGGTTTCCACACCCTGAGAGAGAGTAGGTAAGTCAAGCAGATCTGCGTTCCCAGGTTATCAAGCTCGCATTTAACAGATTTAGTTACAGGATTATTTAACAGAGCACAGATTTAGTAATCACCTTCGCATCCGCGTGCGTAATACCAATCTATCAACACAACAACTATAATCGTAGAAATTAACAGATCATAGATTCATATAACAGAAACAAAGATACTTTCGCAACTATCAAACAGATACTTTCGCAGCTTAATCATACAACCCAAGTTCACATTAATCATAACAAAACAGATCCAGATAATATCAGATATCAACAGTACTTCGCATATATATTAACACCAAAACCTTCTTACAATCCCAAAATACTGCCTACGCACACAACCAACAAGGTTTGCACACGGCAGGACTGAGGAGCTCTGCGCACACAGCTAGCAGGAGTCCTTCCCCAAACAACCTAACAACAGATCTAAGAATTTTTGCTTAACATCAATCTCAATTCTTTCTTACCTTAGACTCAAAAAGGTTCATCTATTTATACCAATTTAACCTATGCATCCAATGGTCCGCAAACTGTGGTTTGCAGACTCTTGGTCTACCCTTGACCCATTACAATGCCTTCGGGGCTTTGACCCATCCCAAAACCCCTGCACTAGACTAAATAGTACAAAGAATATATAAAAACGGACAAAATTCACAGCGTTAGGAGACCCTGCTCCAACAGTCCCCCAACACAATATTGTGACTCGTCTCGAGTCACTGTGATGGTGGGGTCTCCACCTGCGCCAGCAGCAGTCTGATTGCTTCATCCAATGGAGGCATCACACCTTCACTCTGATTTGCAACATTTTTGCGCAATATCGACCAATTTTTGCGAAATCGGACCTTCCGTCGCGGCAGTGACACTCTCCAGAGTTTGTTTTAACTTCTTAACAGCAACATCAGCATCCTGTGAGAGCTTGAGGGCTTTGTCAGCCCAAGGCTTCAGGCGGTCACCGAGGACCTTATTTTTATGTCGAATTTCATCCATATCATATTGGAGGGTGTGGCTGGTTCCCAACCGTGCCAAGCGCTGATTAGGAACCAAGGTGGGCAGGGTGGCTTCTATCTTCTCGAACTCTTCTTCCTTCTACTGTAGGTTCTGGTTTATTTCTCGCAGGATCGGGTCGCGCTGGACCTTGGTCCATATCTGCATGGTTTTTTCCAGTAATTGGGCGCCCTACGCGATCTGCCCTGTAATGATGTTCATAGCCGCTATAACCAACGTAGCTCGTTGGGCCCGTACCTCTGGAGGTGTTTCGGGATGCAAATTAGCCTGCAGATCCGCAATATGCTACTCCATTTTGTATCTTGACCAGCTGAACTTTCGTCCTGGAGGCCTTCAATGTTGCAACCATCCCTTCAATCTTAGCCTGGGGGGGTGGGTGTGGCCGGAATTTCTGCTGTAACATATGCACAGAGATGGTGAATAAAGTTTTCAAGCTCTGTTTGCTTCGCGGTGGCGAGGCACACTTTAGCATTCTTTGCATCGATTTTTTGTTCAGCCACACCGAGCTGTTGGTGCACTCGTTGGTTCCCATGGTGAATTTCCTGAAATAAGTAGGTGTGGAGACCCTGTAATGCCTCATGTGGTAGCTTGGCTAAATTCAGCTAGAATTTTGTATTGGCCTGGACTTGCATTCCTAGGTCGGGTGGATTGATCACACGTCTGGTACAAAGCAGAGGTGGCTTTCTTCGGTAACTAGCGCTGCATTACTGGTTGCCGAGGGTGTGCATACCTGAATCACACTGGTCTGTAGCATGTCTATTTCCAACCAGAGGGCACAGAGCTCGGCCTGAAGAGTATCAATCACAGCTTTTTGTTGTTCCTCTAAGGCTAACCATCGATCTTTTATGGCCAAAGTGACTGCGTCAGCAATCTATTCAACGTCCCTGTCAGTCAACGTGACTGTCTCAACTCGCTCCGCCCACTACGAGCGCTGCTTCTTTTGGGGTCCTTTGACAGGTTCGCTTGTTCGCTTCGTGCCTCGAGGGGGAGGCAGTTCCTCTCGCATCCAATATTTCTGTACCTAGGTCTGGTGGCGAATATAGTTGAGTCTCTGCTTCTACGTCCTTCTCAGTGGTCTATTTCTGTTGCGCATCCTTTTGTACTTCTATGCCCGTGTCCTTCCCGGTGCTCTTGTTCGTGCCTCCAGTATCCTTGATGACGACAGGTGAGATTACTTTTGGTGTGCTGGTTCCTTCGGTGCCCTTCACGCCAGTTTTGAAGCTGATCTTCTAGTTAGGAGGCCAGAGCGCAATGAAATTGTCAATTTCTTCATCTGCCACCATATAAGGGAGCGAAGTTCAGGCTTTATCTTTGCGT
Source organism: Pinus albicaulis (assembly GCA_034641835.2). NCBI lineage: Eukaryota > Viridiplantae > Streptophyta > Pinopsida > Pinales > Pinaceae > Pinus > Pinus albicaulis. The sequence continues at coordinate 790,749,968 of CM076578.1, read as the reverse complement.
GCTCTAATCTGGATGTTGTGCATGGTGATTTGGAATGCCGCAATTGTAGTAACCCTGTTCTCAGAGCTCTAAAATTTGTACCTATCTGAACTTCTGTTTAAGTAAAACAGATCTAATAAGACATTGTAACAGTAAAAATTGAAATTGCAGCTTGCATAATTAATCTATACGTAGAAGAATACCTGAAAATCAGCACAAATTTACGAATCCTGAAGCGGCTGAAGATTAGCTGGTGATGTCGTGAACAGAATAGTGAACAGAACAGATTACCGGGACAATCGAATCCTCCCAGCCAAATCCGGGACAAATCCCAGACCCAGAGGATGTCTCCTCTACCCCCGTGCCCAGATTTCCAAGAACAAGAGACTCCTTCCCAAACACTGCAAGCCGGCATTTCCTTCTCACTTAAGCAGAATCATTTCTTTTCCTCCAAAACATCCCCCCCTTCTCCTCCATATCCCTCCTTTAAATAACCTCCCTCCACTGCCTCTTACTTCCCGAGGTCTTATCCTTATTAATGGTGATATTTTATGTATTTATGGGTGGTATACTTTTCATTATATTTGGATAGGAATATAATCTAAACAATCTTCCTCCACCGCCTCTAACCTCCCGAGGCCTTATCCATCCTTATGTTTACATTAAATGTTGTTATGGTGGGTGATCCACATTAATGTGAGTACGTATACACATTTATAAAGGTGGGATTTTATTTAAGTATTTTTAATATAAATCTTTAATATTGCATACTCATTTTTAACTTAAAGATTTATTAACTTAAAGATTTAACTTTATTATTTCATTTCTTTTATTACCTCTTTTCATAAAATTTTATACTTAGTTGAACTTAATATAAATCTGAAATCTTAATATTAAGTCCCCAATCTATGAAATCTTGATATTAGTAGGTAGGTGTACTAGTGCGATGTGGGCGGTATAGGCAAGTGTAGCTATCAAATGCCTATATCGTTCACATGCTAATATCGTTTTGTATATACTTGGGAATGGGTCATTACATACTTCCTCCCTTCAGAAAAATTTGTCCCGAAGTTTATGGTTTTATATATTCATAACAATATTGTGTTTTTAGAGATTAGGGTGATTGTAGATTGCATGTATTTCAAGATTGATTTTTTTTTTGTCTAAATAAGTATGTATCTGTAATTTAATTGTTACTTCCCATCTTCACCGAATCTCCAAACTATTTTAAAATCATCCTATCCTTCCTAATCTCTTCCACTCCCATCCTATCCGTCCTCTACAGGAATATGCCATGGCATCAGTTTTACTGATCCATTCATAGACCTCAATGATGTCAGAGTCGATTACGTCGACCTGACATGCTTGTAGGCATCCGGCAGTCATCATCACACGTCTAGGGGAGCGTGACTCGCATAGTCCTCCCATGACTCCAGGAATTGGGGAATAAACAGTGGGCAACACCTCCACTCCTCCCAGCAGGACCAGGGTCAACACCCTATCGTGGGATCACATGGAGTCTCAACTGTTCTTGGAAATCTGTCATCACGTAGATTGTTCCGGTAATCTGTTTTGTTCACTGTTCTGTTCACGACATCACCAGCTAATCTTCAACCGCTTCAGGATTCGTAAATTTGTGCTGATTTTCAGGTATTCTTCTATGTATAGATTAATTATGCAAGCTGAAATTTCAATTTTTACTGTTACAATGTCTTATTAGATCTGTTTTACTTAAACAGAAGTTCAGATAGGTACAAATTTTAGAGCTCTGAGAACAGGGTTACTACATTTGGTATCAGAGGGTGGGTTCAAACCCTCTTTACGACCTTATAGGCCCATTAAAAACTGCTGCTGGTATAAACCAGTCTCTGGTTGTTCCAAATCTAAAGATGCTGCATAATCTGTACAGGACAAAAGCAATTCGATCTTAATATACAAAATACAGAGAAATTCTGTCTTGACTTCAATACTCATATTTGCTACAATACTTGAGTATATTTGCTTTTGTTCTATGTTATGTACCTTATTAAAATGTAGGGGATAAAATGGGACAGCCAGCAATAGCGTCAAAAAAAATAAATATTTTCCTTGCTACAGTTGACAAAAGAATTACCCATCTCAACTGCTGTAGGCTGAGCAGAACATACTTACTTGAGACATACTCCACAACGTTTTTCTCTTTGGATCTGGACAAAAATAGTACCTGCAGCCAGTACAGTATCCATCCTCCTCAAAAGTTTTCAACAGGCTGCCAAAAATGCTGCTGATATTTCTGTTATTTGGAACAGTTTAAAACTCCCTTCACTTCTGGAACTGCATCTCCTCATCACATAAGTGCTGGAAAAAACACTCAAAATGCCCAAATTGACCCTGCATTTTGAGGGGTAACAGAAGACTCTGTCCTTGTTCTTCAGTAGAGTGTTAGTGTACTTTATATAATTGAAATTTCAGCTTGCATAATTAATCTATACGTAGAAGAATACCTGAAAATCAGCACAAATTTACGAATCCTGAGGCGGCTGAAGATTAGCTGAGCACCTGGTGATGTCGTGAACAAAACAGATTACCGGGACAATCTAATCGTCCCAGCCAAATCCGGGACCAATCCCAGACCCAGAGGATGTCTCCTCTGCCCCCGTGCCCAGATTTCCAAGAACAAGAGACTCCTTCCCAAACCATTCAAGCCGATATTTCCTTCTCACTTAAGCAGAAATCATTTCTTTTCCTCCAAAACATTCCCCCCCCTTCTCCTCCATATCACCTCCTTTAAATAATTCCCCTCCACCGCCTCTTACTTCCCGAGGTCTTATCCTTATTAATGGTGATATTTTATGTATTTATGGTGGTATACTTTTCATTATATTTGGATAGGAATATAATCTAAACAATCTTCCTCCACCGCCTCTAACCTCCCGCAGTCTTATCCATCCTTATGTTTACATTAAATGTTGTTATGGTGGGTGATCCACATTAATGTGTGTACATATACACATTTATAAAGGTGGGATTTTATTTAAGTACTTTTTAATATAAATCTTTAATACGTATTATGTTCATTTTTAACTTAAAGATTTAACTTTATTATTTCATTTCTTTTATTACCTTGTTTCATAAAATTTTATACTTAGTTGAATTTAATATAAATCTGAAATCTTAATATTAAGTTCCCAATCTATGAAATCTTGATATTAGTAGGTAGGTGTACTAGTGCGATGTGGGCGGTATAGGAAAGTGTAGCTATCAAATGCCTATATCGTTTACATGATAATATCGTTTTGTATATACTTGGGAATGGGTCATTACATACTTCCTCCCTTCAGAAAAATTCGTCCCGAAGTTTATGGTTTTATATATTCATAACAATATTGTGTTTTTAGAGATTAGGGTGATTGTAGATTGCATGTATTTCAAGATTGATTTTTTTTTTGTCTAAATAAGTATGTATCCGTAATTTAATTGTTACTTCCCATCTTCACCGAATCTCCAAACTATTTTAAAATCATCCTATCCTTCCTAATCTCTTCCACTCCCATCCTATCCATCCTCTACAGGAATATGCCATGGCATCAGTTTTACTGATCCATTCATAGACCTCAATGATGTCAAAGTCGATTACGTCGACCTGACATGCTTGTAGGCATCCGGCAGTCATCATCACACGTCTAGGGGAGCGTGACTCGCATAGTCCTCCCATGACTCCAGGTATTGGGGAATAAACAGTGGGCAACACCTCCACTCCTCCCAGCAGGACCAGCGTCAACACCCTATCGTGGGATCACATGGAGTCTCAACTGTTCTTGGAAATCTGTCATCACGTAGATTGTTCCGGTAATCTGTTTTGTTCATTGTTCTGTTCACGACATCACCAGCTAATCTTCAGCCGCTTCAGGATTCGTAAATTTGTGCTGATTTTCAGGTATTCTTCTACGTATAGATTAATTATGCAAGCTGAAATTTCAATTTTTACTGTTACAATGTCTTATTAGATCTGTTTTACTTAAACAGAAGTTCAGATAGGTACAAATTTTAGAGCTCTGAGAACAGGGTTACTACATTTGGTATCAGAGGGTGGGTTCAAACCCTCTTTACGACCTTATAGGCCCATTAAAAACTGCTGCTGGTATAAACCAGTCTCTGGTTGTTCCAAATCTAAAGATGTTGCATAACCTGTACAGGACAAAAGCAATTCGATCTTAATATACAAAATACAGAGAAATTCTGTCTTGACTTCAATACTCATATTTGCTACAATACTTGAGTATATTTGCTTTTGTTCTATGTTATGTACCTTATTAAAATGTAGGGGATAAAATGGGACAGCCAGCAATAGCGTCAAAAAAAATAAATATTTTCCCTGCTACAGTTGACAAAAGAATTACCCATCTCAACTGCTGTAAGCTGAGCAGAACATACTTACTTGAGACATATTCCACAACATTTTTCTCTTGGATCTGGACAAAAATAGTACCTGCAGCCAATACAGTATCCATCCTCCTCAAAAGTTTTCAACAGGATGCCAAAATGCTGCTGATATTTCTGTTATTTGGAACAGCTGCAAACTCCCCGCACTTCTGGAACTGCATCTCCTCATCACATAAGTGTTGAAAAAAAAAAAACACTCAAAATGCCCAAATTGACCCTGCATTTTGAGGGGTAACAGAAGACTCTGTCCTTGTTCTTCAGTAGAGTGTTAGTGTACTTTATATAATTGAAATTTCAGCTTGCATAATTAATCTATACGTAGAAGAATACCTGAAAATCAGCACAAATTTACGAATCCTGAAGCGGCTGAAGATTAGCTGGTGATGTCGTGAACAGAACAGTGAACAGAACAGATTACCGGGACAATCGAATCCTCCCAGCCAAATCCGGGACAAATCCCAGACCCAGAGGATGTCTCCTCTGCCCCCGTGCCCAGATTTCCAAGAACAAGAGACTCCTTCCCAAACACTGCAAGCCGGCATTTCCTTCTCACTTAAGCAGAATCATTTCTTTTCCTCCAAAACATCCCCCCCTTCTCCTCCATATCCCTCCTTTAAATAACCTCCCTCCACCGCCTCTTACTTCCCGAGGTCTTATCCTTATTAATGGTGATATTTTATGTATTTATGGGTGGTATACTTTTCATTATATTTGGATAGGAATATAATCTAAACAATCTTCCTCCACTGCCTCTAACCTCCCGAGGCCTTATCCATCCTTATGTTTACATTAAATGTTGTTATGGTGGGTGATCCACATTAATGTGAGTACGTATACACATTTATAAAGGTGGGATTTTATTTAAGTACTTTTTAATATAAATCTTTAATATTGCATACTCATTTTTAACTTAAAGATTTAACTTTATTATTTCATTTCTTTTATTACCTTGTTTCATAAAATTTTATACTTAGTTGAATTTAATATAAATATGAAATCTTAATATTAAGTTCCCAATCTATGAAATCTTGATATTAGTAGGTAGGTGTACTAGTGCGATGTGGGTGGTATAGGCAAGTGTAGCTATCAAATGCCTATATCGTTCACATGCTAATATCGTTTTGTATATACTTGGGAATGGGTCGTTATAGCAATTCCCTTGTATCTGTGATACACGGCTAGGGACAACCGTGGTCAAGAATTAATGGTTGTGGCCAAGCTACTCTGAAAGAGGACCCAAAAAACTTGGTTGTCCCCGAGACGCTGCGGATCCTTAGAATCCCATAAGTGTAGATAACGAGCCCCTTCGCACATGTCTAGGGTAAGCTCAAGGAGGACTGACTCCGCAGGGGCTTCCCAGGCAACCAACGCTATGAGGAACAACAACCAGGAATAACAAAAGGCTCGGCCCTACTCCTGGGACTCTCAAACATTAGCCAGAAACACATCGCACAAATACTGAGCCTAGTTAAAGAATACCCCTTTCCCACATTGGCTCGCTAACTGAATTACGTATGCGGGGACAGAGGTGACCTGAAATTTTCTCATCATCTTGCACGCCAACAACATGGTGCCCAACTGCATGCTTTGGTCCCTGATGGACTTGATTATAAAGCCTCGAGTATTTTGCTCCACATGGTAGGTTTTACGCACATACTCAGCAGTTTCCCCCTCATACTTCTTGCCCACCCGCTCCAAAGTGTTCAGTCCGTTCATGGGAAGGCCAGTAATTCTATGAACCAGCACAACATCGATAGGGATCCTGTCTTGGATCCATAGGTAGCCATCATGAATTAGGGCAAGAAACTGTCGGGCTAGCCGGTTTGTGACGTTGTAGTGACCGAATTGTGGCATCCTTTAAAGTTCAGGAGCCCGAACCTGGCCAATCTACGCACCCAGTGCTGGGGAACAATTTTGATCCCATCATCTAATTGAATCGTGTCAAGGTATAACTCAGGTTCCAGCGCAGGGAAGGCCTCCAAACTGGCCAAGTCGTGATCGTCAAATTTGATCTCATGGAACCTTCCAAAAGATTCACCAATGATGGGGACCTTTCCCAGGGTCAGTGGCATTTATAGATAAGTGATCAAACCGTCGAGTTTCTTTGGTGTGTGCGACGAGGGCCTGCGCGACCGGACGAAGGGAGGTAACCAGTTGATTGGGTTGGTAGGCTGGGCCTCCTCCTGAGCAACATGCACCTGGGGCGTCGCCCACAGGGATTTTACATTTCTCGGGGAAGTACGAGGCTTCCCTCCAGCCCATTTCGCGAGTTTCCCTGAGCTTTCTTCCTTTTCCTTTCCCTTCTTTGTGACTGGCATGGAGAAAACTTCTTCAACTTCAGACTCAATCCCCACCACTTCCTCAGTTCCTTGTTCCGCCGAGGTCACTAGTTTCGAGGGTTCAGCAAGATTCGTTGCCGTTGTCCTGGCACGAAATACAAACTCAGGATTGCTACTGTCAGAGGGAGTAGGTTGTTCAGACATGAAAGAGACGCTAAAGGCACAGAAATTCTTACAGCACAAATTCGTCAAGGACAAGCATGCCAAGTACAAGCTATTCAAGCGATATGGAACCCTTGTCTGATCTAGCCTACCCTTTTTATTGCTTTGGCGATCACCCAACGGTAGGGTAAACTTCACTTGGACCCCTTTCCACCCCATCATGGGCTTCTGCCAAGATAGCATGACGTTCATGTTCCAAAACATACCTTCACATCACTTCATTTTCTCCCATCTTATAGAGATGGCTTGCGATGATGGTAAATTCCGTAGCGCGGGTTACCAATTATTTCTTCTGTTGCACTGAATACTCCGCGGGTGCCATGCCTGTAGTTAGGAACTGAATAATATCAGCGAAGTGCACATCGACTACCTTAATAGAAAACAACTATGCATCAGGAAATTCTTCCTCCAAGTTAGTTGGTTCCTCTCCAGTCTCAATTCGGGAGAAGTGGTCTGGCCCAACATTCAACCTCCCTAGTTTGAAAATGATTTCAAAGTCGTACTCCTGGAACAACAAAAGCCATCAGCAGATTCACCCCCCCAACATAGGCTTATTCACCAGGTACTTCAAATCCGAATGATTTGTAAACATCTTGAAGTGTCCCCCTAATAGATAATGCTGATACTTCTGTAATGCATAGACCATGGCCAATCCTTCCCGCTCCATGGTGGCATAGTTTCACTCTGCACCTGAGAGTTTTCGACTAGCGAATGCAATTGGGTGATCAATGTCTCCCTCTCTAGGCTGTGTAAGGACCGCTCCTAGGGTGATTGGGGAAGCATCGACGTGAACATGAAATACCTTCGCCTAAGCAGGAAAAATAAGGATAGGCACAAAGACCATATTTTCCTTGAGTAGCTCAAAGCTCTTCTGGCACTCATCATCCCAAAAAAATGAAACATCCTTCTTAAGCAGCTTTTCCAAAGGGGCTATGATCAGCGCATATCCCTGAATGAACTTTCTGTAATAGCCCATATGTCCGAGGATCGAATGCAGCTACTTCTCAGTCGTAGGTACTGCCAGATTGATGATCACTGCAACTTTCGTAGGGTCCCCCATCAACCCTTGTCGACAAACTATATGTCCGAGCAAGATTCTGAAGGGTACATAGAAGATACACTTCTTGATATTCAGGGAAATCTGGTGCTTTCGGCAGGCATCCAACATCATGCGCAGGCTCGAAAAATGTGTCTTTACTAAGCCAAAGACAGTCCAATCTTCAAAGTATACCTCCAGAAATTTATGGATGAACTCTTTGAACACTGCGACTACTACCCGCGAGAAGATGGAAGGGGTATTTTTGAGTCCAAATGGAATGACCATATACTGAAAAGATCCCCATTCGGTACCGAATGTAGTTTTACTGCGATCTTCAGGTGTGATTCTGATCTGATGGTACCCTAAGAACCCATCAGTGAATGAATACGCCTCCTGGCCTCCTATGCTATCTAGGATCTCATCGGAGAACAATGTTGGGAAAGGATCATGTACGCATGCATCATTCAGCTTGCGCAAGTCCACGCAGATGCAAATTCCCCCCTTTGTCTTATTTTCCTGAACCACCATGGGACTCATCCAGTTCGATTGTTCGACCGGTTCGATGATATATGCGGCGAGCATTTTATCGATTTCTTCCCTAACCTTCTACTTATACTTAGGGTTCAACCGGTAAGGGCATTGTTTTACAGGGCACGCATCTGGTTTTAGTGTGATACGCACAACCCCTAAGTCCCCTGTGATCCCCTTAAGCTCCGAAAACTTTGTCGAAAATAAGTCTTGATATTCCATGAGTAGTTCTGAAACCTTGCCTATTGTCTCATCATCCTAGTAATCCCCAATTTTAGCCAACTTGGGTTACTCTTCCGTGCCAATGTTAACCTTTCGCAACTTCAACGACTTCGTAACATCCATAGTGTGTAATGGAGGTCCTGCCACTGCACACTCCCCCTCTGATTCTGGGATCGAAACATTACACGGATCTTCATCACATCTTCTATGGTGATATTGCGGCAGTTGACAATATCTTGAATCTATGTTTCCCATGTTGGTATCTCCAATGTTGCATAGGGGTTGGATTCCCCAAATACAAAGGTATCTATATCCTGCAGAGCTTCATCAAGCGCCTTTGATCCTCATGTTAACCTGAATGTCCCCATAAATTCGTCCTTTAAGGTTTCCCAATGGCAGGTGCATTGATGTAGCTCTGCATCTAAGTACCATGTGGTGGGAATTGGTCCCAAGGCATGAATAAACAAGTGAACCCATTCTTATCTAGTGCGATCCCACCATTTTTCAATCCAGGCAAAAAAATGTTCACGCGGATCCCCCAGACTAAGAAATATCTTGACGTGTACATCGGCTGAAGGCTCAAATCGTAGGATCATCATATCTCGACATTCCTCCCAATCCTAGAATGCCCCTTTATGCATGTCCCACCATCTTGGAGGTGTTGCACGCATAGCCAAGTTAAGGGCCCATAGCCTTCGTTCTCTGGGAACCTCAGCTTCAAATGTTCGCAAAAATTATTTTATACTACCAGAAGCATTAAAGTAGGCCAGTTCTCTTACCTCTGAGGATATCCAGCGGAAGTCCCTTGTGATTCACAGACAACGCATCGCAGAGACATCATGCAGCCAGTTTTTCCAATTTTCTATTTCTCTGTTAGAGTCCGAGAAGCATTCACTATCTTTTTCCCAACAAAGCACACCATCGACTGTAGGATTGATCCAGTCTTCGTCCCTCGTAGTTAACTTATAGATCTGATCCCCCTCCTCTTCCTCATGTACTGGCTCTGTGTACCTTTCTCCTTCTGCGGGGTCTAGTGGTACGATCACTCATGTTCCTTCACTTTCAAACACCATGCTTCTCTTCTTTAAATTGATAATACCCCCATATTGATGGCCCAGTCCAATTCTAGGAGGGCGGGATAGGGGTCCGCATCTTCGACAATCTGAATGACCTCAAAGTCAGCCCGGACCTTAACTCCTGCGATATCTACCACGATCTTTGATAGTCTTCCCAACGGGATGATCTTCTGTTGATTGGCCATGCGCAACTGGATAGTGACCATTCCAACTTAGGCTCTCCCATTCGCTGCCAAGTTTGTTTAGGTAGTACGTTTGCATCTGATCCTAGGTCTAGAATAACCTGATCCATCTCGTAATCACCAATCTTTACAGTCAACCGCATCTCCCTTCCAGTGCATCTCTTATGCTTATATAGTTTGTGCACATCCTTAACTTCCATGGCTGGGGTTGTTCTTTCTGCGCAGCTATCGATTAAAGCTTGGAGGCTTTCTATGGCCTGTTGATTGCGCAACAGCTTCATACACACCTGCAGGAATGGTTTAACTTTCTCATCTGCCTTGAGGTTCACGGAGGCTTGCGGGTCAGATGCCACAGCCTTAGCGAAGTCCTGAAAAGATGCAACAAAGGTTTCCTTCTCCTTTTGTAAGTCCAAACCTTCTTATCTAGTGGTTGCTCTACGGATCAGAGGCTACACCTCAGCCTTCTCCGTAGGCCCTCCCGTGGCCATGCTGCTGCGTGTTATCACATTAACGCTTGGTCCTTCATCTCAAGGTTCTGCCTTGACCCTTTCTACATTCTTCGTAGGTGTTTAGTACTTCTCATGCATCTTAGCTATCAGAATCGGGCAATATTCAATCACATGATCCAGCTGTCTACAACATATGTAGGATTGTCTCGCGGGGTTCATGCAATCCCTTGAAAAGTGCCCTATTTCTCCCCAATTATAGCAAATCAGTTGTCCTCTCCCCCTACCTGCGCTTCCACCTCGGCCCCCTCCCCTACCCCTAGCTGGGGAGCCACCCAAACCAGAGGGGGATCTTGGTGAAGAAGGGTCCGATTGTACCCTATATAGGTTTCCTCTGTCTATCATCAGATCATAAGTCCGATAGTTCTGCTCATCATGGCCCACAGATTTGTAGAACCTACACCATTGTTGCTTTATTTCTGGGACATATGCGACAAGGCGGGGGCAGTGGTTAGTATCGTGCAACCCAGCAACGCGACAATAATCGCACCACAGCACCAGCCCACCTGGCCCTGCAGCTTCCTTAGGACGCAACAGGTTGGGTCCCTCGGCCTGCACATAGTCTGCTAATAGAGGACAGTTATCTTTGGTGTGGCCATTCACCCTACATCGTATGCACCATCTTTCAGGGCTAGCCTATGTTCCTCGCCTTCCGTAGATTTTGGATCTCCATGTGCATTGCTTCTAGATGGCCTTGTATTTGTTGTACTCCCAACTAGGTATCATCCCTCGGCGTAGCCTCCAACTTCATAGCAATCTTCAAGGCCTTCTCCTGCGACTCGATGGCTTGATGACCCATTGGCACACGCAGGTGGGGCAGCAACATAGCGATGAACCATTCCATGTGTTGTCTGTCATCATACATAAATCCTCCTTCTCTAATTACCTTCTTTAGCCGCTTATTAGCTTCCCATACAGACTCGAATGGTCCTTGCTTGAAATTTTTTAGATCGTTCACTATCTGAGAGTAGGACTTAGGCTTTTTTAACTATTGTTTCAAAGAAATTTTAATCTCTTCAATGGTCGCATTCGCATGCTGGTCGATGTATCCCATATACTAGTCCAAGGCTCTCCCCTCAAAGGCAAGGGATAGCTGCACCCTTTTCACAGCATCGTTGGCCATGTTCTACGCTGTCCATATCAACCCTGCGACAAACCAGAACTGATCCATATCTTCATCCCCTACGCCCTTGAAGGTGGGTAGCTTCATGTGCGAGGCCTTATCGTCTTCTGGTGGTGGTGGAGGTGAGTTCTTACCCCTATGAGGGTTCGATGGTGGCGTAGATGGAGAGCTATGCACAGCATAATTTCTTACTAGACTGTAGACAAATCGATCTCCTTATTGATTAGTTATGTAGTATTTACCACTACGTGTTGCACCCTCACTTTGATCGGAGCTGATTCACTCTTTATGACTACACAAAATGCTCTTTTCGCACAATAAGATGTTTTTTTTTTCTAAATAATACTAATTCTATTAATAAGCATATGGTACGACGAGAGATTACAATCAAGATTAGAATAATAACAGGGAGCCGGAAATGATGAACCATCAACCTCGATCCTGAAGAGAAACCATGGAGAAAGAAACAAGATAGAAAAAAAGGAATGCAGGAAACAAAAAGCTAGTCAAAGGAGTCTACCCAGAATGGGACGAAACTTCTAGATGAAATTTTTTCCCTTTTTTCTTACTGACTTTGACCCAGTCGTTGTTGGGTGGATGGGCAGGAACCACTTGCAGATTATTTTGCATTGAAGGTGGTATTTCCTTATCCGAATCGGATGAGGAAAACACATGAGTACGTTTCTGCGAAATCGAAGGTTCAGAGGGCACCCCAAGACTGGCAGAAGGCAAGTCCTTTGTATGCTCAAGTTCCTCCCCTTATGATTCAGACTCATCTTCATCTGAGCTGAAGGAATCTATGTCATCCATGGGGGGTGGATCACACGGTTTCCAAATTTTGGATTTTGTCTTGCGGATGGTGTTCTTCTTTTTGGCGTTGAACATGGTGCAAGAATTCTGAAGGTGCCCTGTCTGATGGCAGTGACGACATCAGAATGCAGTGTTCTCAAAGTCAAGAATCTGAGTCCAGTGAAAGTCCCCGACTTTGAGAATGATTTGTTCTAGCAAACCTTTGGTTATATCTATTTCCGCGCAGATTCTACCAAAGGTGTATAAGCCTTTCTCCCCTCTGGAGGTATCCGTTGTCAGGAATCGGCCCAAGGTGTTTCCAATCCCTTGGAAGACAGAGAAGTGCCAAAGATGTGCCGAGAGATTTGGTAGTCGAACCCATATGGGAAGCTTGGTGATGACTGTTGTGGTGGGGTCGAAATCTTGGAACTAGGGGGTGAGGAATAACCCTGTCGTTCCCCAAAATCAAGGGCCTCCTATTAAGGCTTTCTATTAATCTTCTTTGAAAGAAAATGCCACAATGAAGAAACCCTTCGAGCAAAGGAAGACTTTGTTGTTGATGGTCCAGTTGGTTTGGATCCATTGATAAAAATCTGTTGTTTGAGGCCAAAGGCCATTAAATCTACAAATGATAGTTGTTTCTGCATACGCTTGGTATTGAGCATCGAGCGATGGATGGGAGATCTCGATGGAGGGGGCTTCCTCTATTTTATCCACCAGAAAAGGCTTGGGAGCCTCACCTGGTTGTGTATATTTCTTGGGCTTCTGTGCATGAACCGCATCTCTGTAAGAGAAATAAAGGTCAGAGGAGGGTTGCCCAGATGCACCCCCTCTTAGACGCAGGGTAAGCACAATCGAGGCATTTCTATTGATACTGTAAAAAGAAAGGGGAAGAGGGTCCTATAGCTGTTTACCTTTGTAGAGCAATCGCAGAAGAGCCGAGGGTATCCCCAGCCTGAGTTCAAGACTGTGTAAGAGATCCTGCACTAGATCTGCCGCATGCACCCAATGCAGCAGTGTTTTTCTTGAGAGAAGCGGAATTTGGATTTAATAAGGTTGTGGAGAGAATCCTGAAAGCCCCTGCGTGTCACTGCAAGTTTGGGCGTTTACCATGCTTGAGCTTATTCATTGGGCAGTTTTACTGCCCATGGCAGCCGCAACTTGCTTCCCCGCTGAGGGGATCTTGAAAGCAACAGCGAGAGTGGTAGTCTTCTCCCAGCCTTCACCATCAACGCTGTCGGCGACAAAGTGGGGAATGTGAGCTTGAACTGTGAGCTTGGAGCCGAAGGGAACAACTAGGACGACGTTTGGAGTATCGACCGACTTGGAATCGGTGGCGGCCTCTGAGGCAGCATGAGCGAGTGTGGATTCGACGGCGGCGAAGCCGAATGAAACAGCAAGGTCGGCGTTGACGGCGTATGCAGAGTTTTGCAGAACCCTAGCTGAAGTCATTTTTTCTCTCTTTTTCCTCGCACAATAAGATGTTAATCAGTAATGGAATTTTTTTTAGAAAATTACCCCGAGAACCCTTGAAGAACCTTTGTTCCTCCTCTGAGTAAGACAAAAATTGATCAATTGAAAATTCTGTCACAAATCCTCATATGACACTGTCCAATTAGAGATATATCGTGTGTGTGATGGTGTTATCAGTCTTTTCTAACTGCTGTATCACCTCTGGGGTCCACTGCATGACCCGTTTGTCCTTCCAACACTTCTGGAAGTCTACAAGCCTTGCGAGCCACTCCTGAAGCTAGGTCACAAATGTCACAAAGAAAATTTCATAGATCTCTATGAAAATGTACTTATTCTTCCACTTCTTTGTGGTTAGCTTTGTACTTCGATTCTCTCTTACTGCGAATTCCTGAATTTTCTTCTTGAACCACTCGTCGATCTCTTTATTCTCAGGTCTCCAATGTGTTCTTGGCATTACCCAATCTCTCTCTTAAAATTCTCTTGGTCCTAGAAATGGAACCATTTTTTGGCTCGAGGGATCCTGACCCAGGTTCGGAAGTTAAGGTTTGCCAACAAACCCCTATACTACTGGCCCATTTGGCAGTGACCTACTTGCGCAGGCCAAAGTCTCACCCGAAGCAGTGTGGGAGGGTGCTAGAACCAGGTTTATGCTCCATAACAGAGAGTAGGTAAGTCAAGCAGATCTGTGTTCCCAGCTTATCAAGCTCGCATTTAACATATCTAGTTACAGGCTTATTTAACAGAGCACAGATTTAGTAATCACCTTCACATCCACGTGCATAATACCAATCTATCAGCACAACAACTATAATCGCAGCAATTAACAGATCATAGATTCATATAAAAAAAACAAATATACTTCCGCAACTATCAAACAGATAATTTTGCAGCTTAATCATACAACCCAAGTTCGCATTAATCATAACAAAACAGATCCAGATAACATCAGATATCAACAGTACTTCAAATATATATTAACACCAAAATCTTCTTGCAATCCCAAAATACTGCCTGTGTAGACAGCCAGCAGGGTCCGCACACAGCAGGACTGAGGAGCTCCCCACACACAGCCAGCAGGAGTCCTTCCCAAAACAACCTAACAACAGATCTAACAATTCGTGCTTAACATCAATTTCAATTCTTTCCTACCTTAGACTAAAAAAGGTTCATCTATTTATACCGATTTAGCCTACGCATCCAATGGTCCACAAACCATGGTTTGCGGACTGTTGGTCTACCCTTGACCCATTACAATGCCTTCAGGGCTTTGACCCACCCCAAAACCCCTACACTAGACTAAATAATACAAAAAATATATAAAAACAAACAAAATTTGCAGCTTTAGGAGACCCTGCTCCAACAGTCCCCCAACACAATCGTGTGACTCGTCCCGAGCCACTGTGATGGTGGGGTCTCCACCTGTGCCCGCAACAGTTTGATCACTTCAGCCAATGGAGGCAGCACACCTTCACTCTGAGCTGCAGCATTTTGCGCAATATCGACCAATTTCTACGAAATCGGACCTTCCGTCCCGACGATGACACTCTCCAGAGTTTGGTTTAGCTACTTAACAACAACATCATCATCCTATGAGAGCTTGAGGGTTTGATCAGCCCAAGGCTTCAGGCAGTCACTGAGGACCTTCTTTTTATGTCGAATTTCATCCATATCATTTTGGAGGCTGTGGTTGGTTCGCAGCCGTGTCAAGCGCTGAGTAGGAACCAAAGTGCGCAGGGTGGCTTCTATCTTCTCGAACTCTTCTTCCTTCTGCCGCAAGTCCTAGTCACAGGATCGGGTCGCGCTGGACCTTGGTCCATATCTACATGGTTGTTTCTAGTAATTGGGCACCCTACGCGATCTGCCCTGTAATGACGTTCATAGCCGCTTTAACCAACACAACTCGTTGGGCCCATACCTCTGGTGGCGTTTTGGGCTGCAACTTAGCCTGCAGATCTACGATCTGCTGCTCCATTTGTGTCTTGACCAGCTCAACTTCTGTCCTGGAGGCCTTCAATGCTACGACCAACCCTCAATCTTAGCCTGGGGGGTGGATGTGGCTGGAATTTCTGCTATAACATCTGCGTAGATTTGGTGAATCAAGTTTTTGGGCTCTGTTTGCTTCGCGGTGGCGAGGCACACTTCAGCATTCTTTGCATCGATTGTCTGTTCAGCCACACTGAGCTGTTGGTGCACTTGTTGGTCTCGATGGTGAATTTCCTGAAATAAGGAGGTGTGGAGACCTTGCAATGCCTCATGCGGTAGCTTGGCTAAATTCAACTGGACTTCTATACTGGCTCGGACTTGCATTCCCAGGTTGGGTGGACTGATCACAAGGGTTGCGCCCGGTACAGAGCAGAGGTGGCTTTCTTCAGTAACTAGTGCTGCACTGCTGGTAGAACGAAGCTCGGCTTGAAAATTATCATTCACAGCTTTCTGTTTTTCCTCTAATGCTAACCATCAATATTTTGTGGCTAAAGTGACTATGTAAACAATCTTTTCGAGGTCCCCGTCGGTCAGCGTGACTGTCTCATCTCATTCCTCCCGCTGCGAACGCTGCTACTTCCGAGGTCCTTTGACAGGCTTGCTTGTTCGCTTCATGCCTCGAGGGGAGGCAGATCCTCCTGCATCCAATCCTTTTGTACCCAGGTCTGGTGGCGAATCGAGCTGAGTCTCTGCTTCTGCATCCTTCTCAATGGTCTACTTCTGCTGCACATCTTTTTGTGCTTCTACACTCGTGTCCTTCCCTGTGCTCTTGCTCGCGCCTCTGGTATCCTTGATGAAGACAAGTGGGATTACTTTTGGTGTGCTAGTTCCTTCAATGCCCTTCATGCCAGTTTTGAAGCCGATCTTCCAGTTAGGAGGCTAGAGCGTAATGACATTGTCAATTTCTTCATCTGCCACCATATAAGGGAGCGAAGTCCAGGCTTTATCGTTGCGTGCTTTGATTTGGATGTTGTGCATGGTGATATGGAATTCCGCAATGCCCTTGTATCTGTGATACACAGCTGGGGAAAACCGTGGTCAGGAATTAATGGTTGTGGCCAAGCTACTCTAAAATAAGACCCAAAAAACTTGGTTGTCCCCGAGACGTTGCGGATCCTTAGAATCCCATAAGTGCACATAACGTGCCCCTTCACACATGTCTGGGGTAAGCTCAGGGAGGACTGACTCCGTAGAGGCTTCCCAACGCTATGAGGAACAACAACCAGGAATAACAAAAGGCTCGGCCCTGCTCCTGGGACTCTCGGACATTAGCCTGAAACTCATCGCACAAATACTGGGCCCAGTTAAAGCATATCCTTTTCCTGCATTGGCCCGCTAACTGAATTACGTATGCGGGGAAAGAGGTGACCTCAAATTTTCTCATCATCTTGCATGCCAAAAACATTGTGCCCAACTATGTGCCTTGGTCGATGATGGACTTGACTATAAAGCATTGAGTATTTCGGTCCACATGGTAGGTTTTGCGTGCATACTCAGCAGTTTCCCCCTCATACTTCTTGCCCATGCGCTCCAAAGGATTCGGTCCGTTCATGGGAAGGCCAGTAATTCTATGAACTAGTGCAACATCGATGGGGATCTTGTCCTGGATCCATAGGCAGCCATCATGAATTAGGGCGAGCAACTGTCGAGCTAGCCAGTCCCTGACGTTGTAGTGACCGAAGTGTGGCATCCTTAGCAAGTTCAGGAGCCTGGACCCGGCCAATCCACGCACCCAGCGCTGGGGAACAATTTTGATCTCATCGTCTGCCTGAATCATGTCAAGTTATAACTCAGGTTCCAGCTCATGGAAGGCCTCCAAACTGGCTAAGTCATGATCGTCAAATTTTATCTCATCAAGCCTTCCAAAAGATTCACCAATGACGGGGACCTCTCCCGGGGTTAGTGGCATCTACAGATAAGTGATCAAACCATCGAGGTTCTTTAGCGTGCGCGTCGAGGGCCTGTGCAGCTAGATGAAGGGAGGTAACTAGTTGATTGGGTTGGCACACTGGGCCTCCTCCTGAGCAACATGCGCCTGGGGCATCACCCATGGGGATTTTACGAGGCTTCCCTCCAGCCCATTTCGCGGGTTTCAGGGGTTTCCCTGAGCCTTCTACCTTTTCCTTTCCCTTCTTTGTGACTGGCGTGGAGAAAACTTCTTCAGTTTCGAACTCAATCTCCACCACTTCCTCAGTTACTTGTTCCGTCAAGGTCACCAGTTTCGAGGGTTCAGAAATATTCATGGCCGTCATCCTGGCATGAAAGAAAAACTCGGGATTGCTACTTTCAGAGGGAGTAGGTTGCTCAGACATGAAAGAGACGCTAAAGGCACAGAAATGCTTACAGCACAAATTCTTCAAGGAAAAACATGCCAAGTAGAAGCTATTCAAGCGATATGGAACCCTTGTCTGATCTAGCCTGCCCTTTTTATTGCTTTGGTGATCACCCAATGGTAGGGTAAACTTCACTTGGAACTTACCATCAAGTTAACGGTAAAAAATCTCCATAAATCGCCTCATTAAATTCCAGCCGTCCACTCCTTCCAATGGTAACTTTTTCTTTTCACCTGATTTGACTGTTCCAACAGCGAGTTTTCGCACCCTTAGTGCGCTCAGCGCACCCCTGCGTTCCCAGTGCACCCCTGCGCTTTGAGCATACCTCCTGCGCTCCCAGCGCACCTGCTGCATTCTGAGTTTATTCCTTCTAAATTTATTCATGCATCTTCGACACACTCCCCTGGGCTTCCAATCCTGCGGCTTCCTCCTGCACAGAGGATGGTACCTGCTGCACTTACCTTCCTTGGTGGGTCTATCCCACTTCAGACAGCTACTCTGGCCATATAGTCATTTTATCCGATATGGTTTGAGCCGAATTCCATCGATATAGCTAGGTAGCATATCGCCATGCAGGGTAGCTAATCGAACAACTCCACCATCCGTGATTTCCTTAACTGTATAGAGCCCAAGCCAATGTTGTCGAAACTTCCTTGGGTGTTTCACAAATTGGCTATCATATAGCAGGACTAAGTCATCCTCCACAAAGGTCTTTTGACGAATATGTCGATCATGCTAGACCTTATCGCGTGCCTTCCGAACCTGCTGATGGAAGTTGGCGACAAAGTGGTCTTCCTCCAAAGCCACAAATTGTGCTAACCGCTCCTCCATCATATCAGACTCTGCCATATTTGTGAAGGCTACGATGCACAAACTAGGAACAATATATTCCATGGGCATAACAACCACCTTACCATAGACCATCCTAACAATGTTTTCCCTATCAACTTCTTACAGGTGGTTCGGTAAGCCCATAGAACAAACAGAATGCGCAACTTTAGGAGACCCTGCTCCAACACTGCTCAAAACCCATATATCTTTATTGTATAATCAACCAAGGAATCATGAAACAATTACAATGCACTCTTCTCATAAGAGTCTGCTACACTCTAACAACTGTCTCACACTGATCTAGACAAAATCGACCAACACTTAGCCAATTTCCTACCTCTGCTAAGCCTGCCTTGCTATCACAATTCTAAGAACAACTGATCCCTGTTAATTAGGAAATTAAATCTTCCAAAACTACACAATGAAGTGCCCTACTCTAGTTGACTGAAAATGATATGAATTTTAATATTATTTAGCCCTAAGGCCCGCACTTTATTCTTTGAGGACCTTAGGTTGAGGATCCAGACACATGACGCTATTATTAGTGGATTTGATGGTTATGTATGTTATTTATTGATACTATGATGATGACAACATTAATGGTTATGTACGTTCTATATTGATATGATTGTAGCATTAATGGATATGTATGTTCTCTATTGATATCATGATGATGATAGATTTGATGGATAGGTATGTTTTCTATTGATGTTATGATGATGATGGATTTGGCGGATATGTTAGTTTCCCATTGATTTTATGATTATGATAACCATGATGGATGTGTCCCCTATGTTAGCTAGTTCTGATTCAAAATGAAAAACGATGTGAATGACTAGGTAATGTTGATGTTGCTATTATGATATTGACTAACACTGAGAAAATTTGTTACTGATGATTATTGAGTATGACAGGAAACCACCAGAGGCAATCACATATGATGAATTGACAACATCGGGTTTGATAGAAATTAATATTTTGAATTTGAAATTCTAATTCCAGTTTGAAATTTGCTATATATATATATATATATATATATATATATATATATATATATATATATATATATATATATGTCAGTGATTGAAGGAACATGTTAGTTGCTTGGCCAAATTTCTCACATATGGGTGATGGGGTTGTACAATTGGATGGAACAACATGAGAGGGGTGGGATAGTGTCCCTGATCTCACCTGCTAGCACTCCCGTCGTGACTTAGGCTGGAAGGGTCAAAACACCTTCGCCTGGAAGATCATGATGTCGTGGGGGTAGGTCCCAAATTTGGGTCGCTCACAAGGATTTCTGGGGCGCGCACATCAAGGTGGATTCCTTGATTCCCAACACCATTAGTCTCACTATAGCAGGTGACATACGAGATGATATCGATATTTATCGTTGCACCTATACTTTCCCCTCATAGCCACTAGATGCTTTAAGGGAAAGTGGCATGGCACCCTTGGAAATTCAAGAGAAATTCTTGAAGGGCACGACTGGCTTGGCACCCTTGGCATCACAAATAAACTGTTAGCTATAGCACCCTTGGAACTTCGAAGGGAAGTTCTTGAAGGGCATTACCAACTTGACATCCTGGACATCATTAAAGAAACTAATAAATACAATAAATATATGGAAATCCTACTAATTCATATCAAGTGATATATGATGTTAAAACCAAGGAAATTAAATCAAGAATAAAACTTAGGGTAAGGGAAGAATAGGAAGAAATAAAATATATTTCACCATGAGAACTATACCCCTTTCCATGTTGAAAAAAAAAATATTAAGTGGATAATGTACATAAGTAACTTAATTAGGCAAAAGGGGGAAAGAGGGACATAGAGCTAAGTATAAAGGTTAATCATAAAATATTTAAAAACTTCATTAAGAGAAGAGGGCGGTGAATTAAAATACGATTAATAAATTAATATTGGAGAAATTTAGAGAACTCCATGTGGAAAAATCCAACATAAGAATATCCATCTAAGAGGCAATTTGAGTTAAATTAGGAGGTACTTAGGGGACCAAATCTGAGACTTATCAATTAACTTCAGTAATAAACACAAATTAAGGAGTAGGAAAGGGGTGATCAAGAGACAAATAGGAGAAGAAATAGGAAGTCTTGTAGGGGTGATGAAAATACTATTTTAAGTTAATATTTAATTAAATGATTTTTGGAGAGTCTTGGTGAGAGGGTGACACATGGGTGGGTAAATAATCAAATTTTGGATTAATAAAAATAATTATTTATGCATGAAATGCCAAGTGTCACCTACAAAGCCTTCTATAAAATAAGGGGAAAGCTAAGGGAAAGGCACTTTTTGGCTTACCCTTTTGTTGGATGGAGGAGATTATGGCATTTTGAGTGGTTACGATATATAGTGAATTTTGGTGAGGTATAGGACTTTAGAGAGGGGAATCTTGAGCCAAGGAGTGCTCACCTCTATCAGCTAGCCCATTCCTTCGTTGTACAACCCCATTGCAGCTTGAGTGTCCGTGGGGAAGAAGAGTACCCAAGGAGTAGGATGAGAGTTCAACAGGTGGGTCATTATATTCGGATTAAGCACGGAAACATTCACGCTTGGAGGTAGATGACAACAAAGGAGTTCAAGTAACAACAAGTTAAATTTGAATCTCATCTCCGGGCGAATGGTACTTGTGTTATTTATAATGTTTTTTTTATATGACTTCATTGTGCCTATAATTAACATGTAAAATAGATGTATGTGTTATGAAGATAAATTCATGGATGTTTGATATAAGTGATTTAATTTTTCTGAGTTTCCAACTTTGTATGCTTATGGTTTAATTCCTAGTTTGCTATGTTATCTCCTTAAAAAAAAAAATTAAAGCATAGTGTTCGTCTAGTAAAGTATAGGGTTAGTCCCTACACTTGGTATCAAAGCTTAGGTTCATAATCTGGGACCTATGGACCCTTGAAACTTACTTTTCATAAGTGGCACTATGAATTCTCATTAAAAAAAAAGAAATAATAAAGGAAAAAAATTGCAATCAGTGTAATTTAAAATGTAATTGAAGGATCCTTATTCTGATTTATCTTTTATTTTTGTTAATATATATAAAATCCATACTCTAATATTCCTATCCTTCCTCTAAGATTCTTTTTTTTCTATCTTTTAACTTGTAGATATATTTGATGTTCTCATACAAGTTTTAGTCAAATTTTGAATGATAATTTTAAGGATTTATTTGTTATTTTTAAGAGATTTATTTGTCTATTATTAAAGTGTTTTGGAATTTTTAAATAAATACATATATTTTTCATGTTCTGATACTTAATCAATATCCATACCTGATATTGGCAACCAATTTATGAGTTAAACAAATTTCCTTCCTCCCATGAAACTAACTTGTTCCCATCTTTCCGGTGTTCCATTCTGACATTGATTCATGTTTGCATTGTAAATATATATATATATATATATATATTTCCAAGGTTAAGGTAATTCTATGGCAATCAAAGGGACAGAATTGGGCACAAATCATTTGACTGTTGGTACAACCACACAAGTACCCGACGAAGGTATTGAATGCGCAGAGTTCTAAAAAAAAAGGAAACCACTAATCACACACAAACCTTTAGTTTCCTTGGGCACACATGCCGACACCATCTCGAACGTCATATTCAACCCAATCGTCTACTCCCTAGTCATCTATTTGAGGGATTATTAAGATGGGGCACCAACATTTCTTCGTCCTCATTGTGTTTCTCCTGCATTCATTCCAAGCCCTAACACCTGCCCTATCCAATCCCAAATCTGATTGTTATTTTTATTTTTAATTTGCAACATACACTCCCCTTATTCAATTTAGCCCTACAACATCGTGGAAACTAATAACTACTCTAATGGATAGTGTCCAGATCTAGCTTCTTTCGACATTGGTAATAATAATAACTGCAAGCATAGACGTGGAAAAAGACCCTCCGACATCCTCCAATTCCCAATATACCTTTGCATGATTATTATTACTACTAGCCAAGAGTATGAGGGATTAACTCATTATTAATATTTGTTCTCAACCCCTATGATTGTGTATTTTCTCTGCCATTAGCGCGGAGGTGAGGCATAGCTAACTCCAAATCAAGTTAATAAAAATTTTGATCCGAATCAAATTAGTAGATCATGTAACCACCAATTACTTCAAATCTTGTCAACTGGAGTTTCAACCACATCGATCCATATCTTAATTTACCATATCAGTTAAAAACCAATTACTCCAAATCCAGTTAATTGAAGTCTTCTGGTTATAATTAATATTTTGAAACATAAATTCAGGGAATAAATGAGTATTAGTTTGTTCTTAACTCAAGGTGTTGTTAAGAACATTGTTCCAGCCATTTCTTCAACAAATGTTATTTTATCATCTGCATGTGCATTGGAGGCACTTAAGATTGTAACCGGATTCAACAATATTTTAGCGATTTTTTTTAAAATGTACTATGGTGATGTAGCTATTCATACAACTGTACCTGAGTTTGTGAAAGACAATGAATGCTTAGTTTGTGGTCTTGGAGTTCTCATTGAGTTGGACACCACTATAACTTTGCAAACGTTTATGGACCTCCTTACAGAACATCCATTGCTTATGATGTCAAGAACAAGTGTGATGTATCAAAGAAATAATCTATATATGCAAGCACCCCCTATATTGGAAGAGATGACACGATCAAATTTACAGATTCCCTTGTTCAAGCTCATGGGAAAAATTCCTAAAGATATTGTACAAGTTAGTGGTACTACAAATATTGATGATAAGAAGTCCACTGCATCTAGAAAAGTGAGAGTATCTTTTAAGGGAATTGCATATGGGGTCACAGATATGGACATTGTATGTGGGGGCTAAGCAATATCCCAAGGAATTATTCTTGTCCCTAATTAATAGTTAATCTCTTTCTATGGGAGTTGTTTTGAAGCTAGTTTATCTGCAACCAATTATTTGGATTGCAAGTTTGTCAGAATTTGCAGGTATGCTAAAGAGATGCATGCACGTCTAAGTATTTTGATTTTTTTCCCCAATCTTCTGAGATTAAAAAAAAAAGGTTTATAATTTTTTTCATATGACCTCCACCACAAATAATATGATGTGCTTCAATTGTAATTGTAAACTGGGATCTTGAAACATTTGGATAGTCTGATACAAAGGGTTAATGCTTAAAAATGATAGCTAGCCTAGTTCTCTTGAATAACACTTGGTCGGGAGATATCACAGTGGAATTGTTTTCTAAGATAAAATCAGTTACTACTCTTAATCACAAGGAGGTTCAGACATCAAACAACTTGTTCTACTACAAAAATGTAGATTTATTTGAATATTCTCTTAAATGGTCATGTCTTGGAATGGAGATGAATGTACTGAGTTATTGGCTTATTATTCAATGGATGATTCTATGCAAGGTCACTTTTAACTCTCAAAACTAGCACGATTGACTTACCAACAATGTTGCAGTTGGAATTCTTTCCACCGTCAGTTTTGCATATGTTGGAGTATTTAAAGTAGAGGACTGTTTCATTTTGAGTTACTACTGGAATGTGACATGTTGTTTTTGGATTGGTAAACTTGTTGGCCAGGTTGGTCTCTCCTAGTATGTTATTTGTTCATAAATGAGGCATGCTCGTTTGAGTTATTTTGAGTTGCTAAAAAATAATTACAATTTTAAATGAATCTGAACTATTTTACTATATTACTAATATATTATTTTGGGAAGGGTTACGCGTGAATTGTAGTTTGAGAAAAAATGAAGTTATATGATTATATAATTTAATTATTAGTTTGGTAGAATATAAGTAGTAAAATCATTTTATTAACTCTATACTTAAAATTTATCTATACTATAAATAGTTTTTGATGAGAAATTAAATTATTTTTTAATATTTAATTGTCTAAGAAATAATTAAGTTATGTTAATGAAATTCAAATTATGTACATTCTTTCTTTTAATACCTTTAATAATTTTATTTGTATCATGTAATAATTACTATAAATTTAATTATTATGCATATGTAATTATTATACTAAATTTCTCTAAATAGGATTAAATAGGATTTCTCTAAATGCAGTGAAGGTATTTTCACTTCTATATTCTTCTCGTATCTTTACTTCCTCCACTAAAGTCTATCTATTTAATAAATAGAAAGAGTAATGAAAATGTGGCATTCTTTCTAGAAAAGAAAAGCAACCTCAGGAGATACATTTAAAGATAAAATATGAATAAAATCTTTACTTACTTTACTTTGTAAACAACTATGGTAAATCTACGTATTTATATTTTTACTCATAGAGTTAACTATGGTAAATCTACATATTTACATTTTCACTCATAGAGTTAATTTATGCAAAGAATTGCAAAAAAAATGGTGGTCAATAACTCTTGGTAGGTTGTTTATTTACCAGAAGGGAAAAATATCCCATGTAACTCTTGCAATAATTCCTATGACATTCCAGTCATCTCAATTACATGATTCTACTAATTTAACATTCTCAAAATCATTGCATTCACTTAATTATTTCATTACTTTCCTATATAAATAATGGAATTTATTCTTATATATTCTTTGATTATTAACACTTGTCCTTACACTTGATATTTATCTGTGCATATTATTAATATTAGAGTTGTACCTCCATTATTGACATCATAAAACAATTGGTAACTTAATTTCTCTTGCTTTACTAATGACAATCTTAGTTTATATTATAATAATGATAACAACCACCTCCATCATTTGCATGACATAATGTAGTCTAAGCCTACTATGACGAGGTATATTAATTGTATCATTATGATTAAGTCTTATAGGAAGGTTTGAAAATGATGAGTGAATTAAGCCTTATAGAACCACTTAGGTTGGTTATAATTTTTAATTGATTAGTTTTATCTTATAAGGAAAATCGTGTTAAATTGTGACAAGATTCATTGGTGAACCATGGTTAGAAGAAGTATAAGGAGGAGTGGGGAAACTAGAGGGTGCAACATGACACCACCACAACAACCAACCCCTAACACCCCACCGCATGATGAGGAAAACATCACAACACAAGGAAAAATACCAGTCGGGGAAGTATTAAACTTAATCAGATCATTCCAACACATGTTTGAGGCATTAATAAACTGTATGGAACGAGAGCATGGAGGACTAGACATACAAAATGAAGCACCCCGAAACACTACAAAAAATGATGTACGTCGAGATTTGGAAAAGGTAAAATTTCCAGAGTTTTGGGGGTCCACAGATGGTCAATATGCAGAAGCATGGTTAGAAAACATGGCTATGTGATTTACCCTGAGAGAGTACACCTCAAACATGAATGCCAATATGGGTATATTCTAGCTAAAGGGAAACACACTACTTTGGTGGAAGACATTATTACCCCAATTGGGAATGGATATCTTAGAAGTAACTTGGGAATTGTTTGAAGAAAAGTTTAGAGAAAGCTACATGTCAGAGGAATTCCTTGAGAGACAATTAAATGAATTCAATGCATTAAAGCAAGGGAGTCACTCGGTATCAGAGTATGAGGCTCGTTTCATAAAATTACTCCATTATGCCCCTCACTTAAACACAGAAAGGCTCAAGGTGAACAGATTTTTGTATGGAATAAATGGTAACATTCGGGCCAAGGTTAGGATCTTAACACCTCGCACCTTGCACGAGGCAGTTCAGTGGGCGATTATCACAGATGAGGAGATCATGAATAGTGGACCTAGTAAGACCACCAGGCCCGCACAATCAGGAGTAACCAATGTAAATAGTATGGAACATAGAAAATTTTCAAAGGGGTCCTGTGCTCAATCATCAAAAGTGGTCAACAGGAAATCAAAGAACACCATATAGGCATCCAGCTCAGCAACTGCATAGGGTACCTTAGGAAAATAGTCAACAACAACATCATTGTCTTATCATGTGACAACACCAAGTCACACCACCTTAGCATCGATCCCAACAATTTGGCCCTTTCCAACAGAGTTCCAGGCCAACTCCCAATTCAGTTGGTAGTAGGAGCCAAGCTCCTAAGAGGGGGTGTTGGACTTGTGGAGGTCCTCACTATGAGAGGGATTTCCCTCAAAAGACAGGTAATACTAACTCAACTTAGAAAGAAACTACGGTGGGGTATTTGGGGAAGGCTCATCACATCCATGCAACGGTGAACAATCGTTAGGTCGAACACCAGTCCACTGTGTTGGAAACCTCAGGTAATATTGATGGTATGAGTTTTGTCATTTTAATAGATCCAGGAGCTACTGAATCCTTTATTTATTTAAATTCATTATCAAGGATTAAACATAAATCTATTGCACAACATGATTTTAGACATGTAGAAATGGCACATGGTATGAAAAGAAATGTAGGAAAGATGGTAAAGGATTGTGAGGTGGACTTGGGTATATGTAAGACCAAGGTATCCTTACACTCTACGACATTAGGAGTATATGACATAGTTATAGGAATGGATTGGTTGGAACGACACGAGGCACTCCTAGACTGAAAAGACAAGGTACTACATTTCACAGATGATGATGGACAAAGAAAATCATTGAGGCCAAAGAACTGATGGGTGTCCCTAAGGTTCATCTCCTCCATGCAACTAATGAAATGTAGACGAAAGGGGTGTCAAATGTTCACAGTGGTAGCTCTAAATGATAAGGGTGATTCTGAAAACCATAATGAACATCCATTTCTTGTTGAATTCATGGATGTATTTCCGAAAGAACTACCTGGGTTACCCCCGAAAAGGGAAATTGATTTCACCATCGACCTTAAACCAAGCACTGAACCTATTGCAAAGGCACTCTATCGTATGTCAGCTCCAGAACTAAAGGAACTGCAAATCCAATTAAAGGAATTTTTGGACTTGGGGTTCATACGACCCAACATATCTCTGTGGGGAGCTCCTGTAATTTTCGTTAAGAAGAAGGATGGGTCTTGGAGATTATGCATTGACTACCGTCAGTTGAATAAAGTGACAATAAAAAATCAATATCCTTTACCTAGGATATATCATATTCCTAAATTAGCATGCAACTAATTGGAATATTAAAATCTAATTTTTCTTCTTAGTTAGAAGAATAAGAGGGTAGGGAGACCCATAAATCTCCTTAGTAGGAATAAAACCACTCCAAATGCAAATGGAGAACATCAATAGAGCTGGATAAAGCTCCCTTGTGTGTCAAAAAGGGAAGAAGCATGAGGACTGAGTCAACCTTGACCAAATCAACAACGTTGGTATGGAAGTAGAGGAAATTAAATGAGGGACAACACAATTTTGGAGGGAGATCCTTTGCATGGAAGTAGTGCATTTAATGAGTGGGGCCCAGGGTGAGGAAGCTCACCAAGAATATAAAGAAGAGGATGGAAGCCATTGTGATTATGTTTTGAGATTATTATTTGATGTGGTATGTTAATTCTTTGAGCTGTCTTCAACTGTTTAGCTAAGATTGCAGTGCTATTTAGCACAAGGGAGTTCCCGAGCAGTAATCCCACCTCTATCCTTGAGAAGCCTATAAGGAAGAGTATTTGCACTACATCTCCACATTCCGGAATTTGGCCAAGTTTAAGCATTCTTCTACAGTGCAGATTCTATTTAGATATGTGATGAGTAGCAGGGTGTAGCAGTGGAGGATTTCTTTGGGCCATTTCTAAGCCCGTCTTTAGTGGAGTAAGTTTTCTTTCCATTGGGAGATCAGTAAAGAAGGCCCCTGTGCTTCATACTAGATTTTGGCATCAGGCCAAGGTAGTAACATCCCCTACAACACAATTCCAGTCCATGACTGTGTTATTTTGGTGAGACGTTGTAGGGGTAAGTTCAATGCTCTATTTGGAGTGTTTGCTTCCCATTGAAGGGATAGGCCCTTCATTGAGAGAGTCTTTGGAGGAGTGCCATTCAAATCTACATCAGATTCAACCACCTCCTTCTATGTGCTTCAGTTGTAGTGAGTCTTCATCCCTAGAGCTTTAGATCCACCATTTATATTTTCTGCATTTCCAGAAACCCTTCCTGGGTTGTATTGGAAAAGTGTATGGGAGCATAGATCTCCATTTTTAGCCTTGTATGAGCATGATCTTGTCAGAACCATTTATATATGTGTCCGAGCTACAGTATTATTCACTAAAAATATGTTGTACTTACTTCAATGATTTATGTAGTAGTATATTACATGATTTGGGTACTTTTTGGCATTGGAGGCTTCTTTTGCCTATCTCGAGGGACTTGATCCCCAAAATCTTGTACTTATTTATTGTTTTTATACATAATATCATGGATTTGTCATTTGGCTCATATGTAATGTGTTAATACTTGCTTCTATTTCCATTATTGTGAGCTATATTGCTGCTTTTCTCATTTGGGAATATTATAGTGGTATCGGAGCATAATCTTGGCTTAGCCTGTGAAGACATTGCATTTATGTTATCAGAAGAAGAAGAAGCTTCTCATAGAAAAGAGAAGACTCACAAAAGAGACAAAGGCAAGTCTCCATTATTTGGAGAAATGGAGGGAAAGAAGTTTCCAGATCTTATCCTCCAAACTATGCATGAGCTTAACAGAGAAATCAAGGGAATGAGGAGGGAAAGACATGAAGATCCCTCAAGAAGATTTGCATATGAAGAAATCTCCAATTCTTCATATTATGGGTATGAGCATTCAGCCACACAATCAGATCTACAACGCTCTACCATGCCTATATTCATAGCAAGAGAGATGGAGGAAGGAAATGTAACAAAGGAGGAGACTCTTGGTGACTATCTTCAAGAGTATGAATCTCAATCACATAGGTTCAGAGATCATCTAAAATTCCAAGGGTTTTGCAAGTTGAAGGAGAACATAAGACCTAGTAATCACAATAGAAGCAAGAGGTGCAAGCATCATGATTTGGGTAGATTATTTCTATCTACTTTTGATGGGTCACCTAGATGCATAGCTAGGGCTTGGGTGAAGGAGCTAGACACCTATTTGCAGCAGCACCAAGTTTCAGAAGAGGAAGCCATTAGAGTAGCAGCGCTGCATCTTGAAAGTAAGGCTTATGCTTGGTGGTTTTATGAAACTTCTTCCTTGAATCATGTAAATTTATCTACTTATGCAAAGTTCACTAAGATGTTAGTGAAAATATTTGATGCAAAGCACTCTGAAACATCCTTGGTTTGGATAGCCAAGCCTAAACAAACAAAACCTTTGCATGAGTTGGAAGGATCCATAAAGCCAACTCCATTTCAGAATACTATTGAGGGGGTTGAAAATTTACAGAAAGCCTTACTAGAGGCAAGATCCCCACTTGAGGAAGAGCTCTCTTCTCAAAAGGAATATATGGAGATATCCTTTTCAAAAGAGGGTTAAGACAAAGGGCCTCTTAATGAAGATGAGGTATCCTTTTCTAATGATGAAGAGGAAGAGAAGGCAAGAGGTAACAAAATTGTCACATCAGGAGCAGATCTAATACCTGATGGAGAGGAAGATGGAGCAATTGCT
The DNA here is from genome assembly GCA_034641835.2 of Pinus albicaulis. Lineage (NCBI taxonomy): Eukaryota > Viridiplantae > Streptophyta > Pinopsida > Pinales > Pinaceae > Pinus > Pinus albicaulis. The sequence continues at coordinate 790,719,502 of CM076578.1, read as the reverse complement.
CAAATGAGAGGATCCCTTGTATGTTTGCAAGAAGTTCCAAAGAGTCTCACATGTGGAGATCAAGGCACAATCCATGAGAAGTATGTGCCATTATTGATAGATTGTGAGACCTTGCGGATGAAAGGAGAAGATAGGGAGGATGGCCAACATCACATGAGTAGGAGCACACACCCCTATATATTTCAGAAGATTTATGCACAAAAGAGGCAGACTGATTTGCGCAGTGAGAGCAAGGACAAAGCAGTCCACTCATATATGCAGTCTACTCTTGGAATTGATGTCTCATTACGTGGAGGCATCCCACCTCAGAGACCACCAGATCAGGAGATGATAAGAGATGCTTCACATCTGATTGCACCACTCATGATCCCGGAGGGGTGAAAACCTTGGGAGGACTTGACACAGCGCAAAGAATCTGGGGTAGGCTCAAGGAGGAGGGATACATTCTCCCAATATCAGTATTACCCACTCTCACCAAACATCTTGCACTAAGGGAAGATGTTTTAGGGATGGATGGCATCATCATGGTGCAAGGAGACCACTACATGGCTTTGGAGAATCAGAAGATACTTCCACATTGGAAGGACTCTTCCATATTTGGTAGAAGTTAGCGGTCACACATGCTTACATTGGCCAAACTCAGAAATTTTTTGATGGGTGAGAGCTTCTCATGGAAGACTAGCCTTCAAAAACTTCCACCTTCTCTAGAGCATGAGCAACTATAGGAGGAGTAGCATAGGCAACATTGCATCATCCCGGTGTATGAATTTGGCATGGGGGATTTCAAAGAAGAGAGCAACAACATGAAATGTGCTTCACATGATAGATCAACAACGTTGTCATTATTGAGTATTGACCCTTATTGGAGGTCCCAGCTATTAGTGGAATACTCCAAGGATCTCTTTTCATGCAGAGTGCTTAATGAGCAATTATCTGATGGAAGATATACAGTGGTAGATGGGGTCATCTATTTTCAGAGTAGAGTCTTCCTGACTAGATCCTCTAAGCTCAAGGAGAAACTACTAGATGCAACATATGAGGGTTTTCTCTCCAAACCCACTGGTTTTATAAGAGCATATCGTACTATCCCGGAGGGACTCATTTGGGAAGGCTTCAAAGAGGAGATACACCACCATATGAGGAAATGAATGGATTGTTTGGAGGATGAGGAGAGACATGAATCTTTGGTAGAGTTATCACAACCACTTACTTTCTCATTGGGAGTGAGAGGAGGCCCATCTATGAGCCACTTTACTAGCTTGAACCAAGTACATGGTAAAGATTGTATTTTTGTACATCATGATTCAATTACTATGTATTTGCATTTCCTTAACATTCATGTGCAGGGCATTGCTCCAAGAGGGGGCATTCTTTCTTCTAGACTTTGTGGTATACTTGAGGTCATAAGCAGCATTGATGATGGCCACTCCATAGAAGATCTTGGGGAGATGATATCTTATGCAGAGTATGCTCAATTTGAACCATACACCATACACCTTCTCCAAGCTTGTGAGGAGATTGGGGCAACAAAAAAGTGGTTGGGAAACCACTCATCATGCCATATTCTGATGTAGTTAGGAGTAAAACTGCCCTGGTTGCACTTAAGGGACCATTTTCCTTCTCCATTACTACACATGGAAGCTAGCATGAATTTGATTGTGATCCCATATGTCGATGATGTTATTATTATTGTTGGGGACATGATTGGAGGGATGACACATTGGTTGGATGTGTCCATTGGGAATGAAACTTACCACACTTCTTCGTGCTTCAAGGGGAACATGGGACATTATATGGTTGCTACATTATATCATTTGTTTTCTTATGAAGGGAGTCATATGATTGACGTATGTCTTTGGGAGGAGCCTCTCATATGGGAGGAGTTTTTCTATGAATTACCATTCTGGAGGGTGAGTCATTTTATATGGATGATAGCTTGGAGGATGGAGCTTCACATGGGGATGAAGATTCCCTACATTTTTGAAATCTATCCTCGTAGTTTCTTGAGGACAAGAAACATTTGGGAGGGGAGGATTGTAATATTCCTAAATTAGCATGCAGGTAATTGGAATATTAAAATCTAATTTTGCTTCTTAGTTAAAAGAATAAGAGGGTAGGGAAACCCATAAATATCCTTAGTAGGAATAAAACCACTCCAAATGTGAATGGAGGGCATCAAAAGAGCTGGATAAAGCTCCCCTATGTGTTAACAAGGGAAGCAACATGTGGACTGGTTCAACCTTGACCAAATCAACAACGCTGATATGGAAGTAGTGGACATTCAATGAGGGACAACATAGTTTTGGAGGGAGATCCTTTGCATGGAAGTAGTGCCTTTAATGAGTGGGGCCCAGGGCGAGGAAGCTCACCAAGAATATAAGGAAGAGGATGGAATCCATTGTGATTATGTTTAGAGATTATTATTTGATGTGGTCTGTTAAGACTTTGAGCTCTCTTCAACTGTTTAGCTAAGATTGTAGTGCTGTTTAGCACAAGGGTGTTCATGCGCAGGAATCCCACCTCTATCCTTGAGAAGCCTCTAAGGAAGAGTACTTGCACTACATCTCCACATTCCAGCATTTGGCTAAGTTTCAGCTTTCTTCTACAACATAGATTCTATTTAGATATGTGTTGAGTTGCAGGGTGCAGTAGTGGAGGATTTCTTTGGACCATTTCTAAGCTTGTCTTCAATGGAGGAAGCTTTCTTTCCATTGGGAGATCAGTAAAGAAGGCCCCTGTGCTTCATATCAGATTTTGGCATCAGGCCAAGGTAGTAACATCCCCTACAGTGCAGTTCCAGTCCATGACTGCATTATTTTGGTGAGTCGTTGTAGGGGTAAGTTCGGTGCTCCATTTGGAGTGCTTTCTTCCCATTGAAGGGATAGGCCCTTCATTGAGAGAGTCTATTGGAGGAGTGCCATTCAGATCTACGTCAGATTCAACCACCTCCTTCTATATGTTTAAGTTGCAGTGAGTCTTCATCCCTAGGGCTTTAGATCCACCATTTATATTTTGTGCATTTCTGAAACCCTTCGTGGGTTGTCTTGGAAAAGTGTATGGGAGAATAGATCTCCATTTTTGGCCTTGTATGAGCATGATCTTATCAGATCCATTTATATATATGTTCCAACTACAGTATTAGTCACTAAAATTGTGTTGTACTTGCTTCAGTGTTTTGTGTAGCAATATATTACATGATTTGGGTACTTTTGGGCATTGGAGGCTTCTTTTGCCTATCTTGAGGGACTTGATCCCCAATATCTTGTACTTGTCTATTGTTGTTATACATAATACCATAGATCTATCATTTGGCTCATATGTAATGTGTTAATACTTGCTGCTATTTCCATTATTGTGATCTATATTGATGCTTTTTCCATTTGGGAATATTACAGGATATATGAGTTGTTTGATCAACTGAAGGGGGCGACTGTGTTTTTAAAGGTAGATATGAGGTTAGGATATCATCAATTAAGAATCACAGAAGAAGATATCTCGAAGATAGCCTTTAAGAGAAGATTTGGCCATTATGAATTTGTAGTTTTACCCTTCGGACTGAAAAATGCCCCAAGTGTTTTCATGAGTTTGATGAATGGAATATTTCGGGATTATTTATACAAGTTTGTACAAGTACTTATCGATGACATTTTGATCTACTCAAAGACCTCAGAAGAGCATGACAAACACTTGAGGATATTTCTTCAGTGTCTTAGAGAAAACCAATTGTATGGAAAGTTTTCAAAGTGTTCCTTTTACCAATCAAAGATTCATTATCTTGGACACATTATCTCTGGGGATGGTATTGTGGTAGACCCAACAAAGATTGAGGCCATCATGGAATGGCCAACACCAACCAATGGTCATGAAATACGAAGTTTCATGGACATGGCAGGGTATTATCATAGATTTTTCGAAGGGTTTTTGAGGGTAGCAAACCCCATTACCGAGCTCCAAAGAAAGAACAAGAAATTCATTTGGACAGAAAAATGTGAAGAGGCATTCCAAAGGTTAAAGTTATTATTAACGACGATACCAATTTTGAAAGTGCCAAATATGGAACAAGAATTTTTGGTTTCCACCGATGCCTCCAAGCAAGGGTTGGGTTGTGTATTAATGCAACAAGGAAGAGTAATATCATATGCATCAAGAAAAATTAGAACCCACGAAGAGAACTTTGCAACCCATGATCTAGAAATGGAAACAATTGTTTATGCACTAAATATTTGGAGACACTACCTTCTAGGAAGGAAGTTTGAACTTAGGACTGACCATTATGGGCTACAACACATATTCACTTAGGACCACTTAAATGCAAGGCAGAGATGATGGTCTGAGCTAATCAGTGAATATCATTTTGATATTACTTACATAAAAGGAATGATAATAGGGTGGTGGATGCTTTAAGTAGGAGGCCTCGGATATTTTCAGTGATTCTCTTAGAGACAAATTTGAGGGAGAAGTTGCTTGACATGCAATATAAGGACACCTGGTACAAAGAGGTTAGCAAGAGTTTGAGGGAGGACGAAATGAGGATCCAAAAATATGAAGAATACTCCCTTGATAGTGATGGACTTCTACAATTTTAGGGAAGGATATATGTGCCACCAAATGAAAATATATGCTAGTTGATCTTGAATGAAGCACATCGTGCAATATACATGGCACACCCTGGTGTTGAGAAGATGAGTGCAGACCTGAAACCACTCTTATTTTGGAAAGGAATGAAGAAGGACATTGTAAACTTTGTAGCAAGATTCTTAGAGTGTTAGTGAGTAAAAGTTGAACACAGACATCCAATAGGGTTATTGAAACCCCATGAGATACCAGAATTTAAATGGGAAGTTATATTAATGGACTTCATTGTGGGACTACCATAACCTCAAGACGACATGATTCCATATTTGCAGTGGTGGACACATTGACCAAGAGTGCCCATTTTATACCAGTTAAGACTACATAAAAGGCACCAGGGATAGCGAGATTTTTTATTGATGAGATTGTGATATTACATGGAGTTCCTAGGAAGATCATATCAGATAGGGGAGCAATGTTTTTGGACCAGTTTCCAAGAAGCCTTGGGAACCCAATTGAACTTCAACACTGCATACCACCCTGAGACAGATGGTTAGACAGAGAGGACTAATCAAATCCTTGAAGACATGCTACAAATGTATGTGATGGACCAACAAAAGAGATGGGAGGAGTTTTTACCCTTGGTGGAATTTGCTTAAAATAATAGTTATCAAAGTTCCATCAAGATGGAACCATTTGAGTTCTTGTATGGAAGATTGTGTAGAACACCTCTCAGTTGGGACCGACTAGAGGACCGAGTATTAATAGGGCCAGAAGTGGTGCAAGAGATGGAAGAACAAATGACTATGATTAAATGGAGGCTAAAAGAAGCACAAGATCGAAAAAAGAGTTATGCTGACACTCATCAAATAGGCTGAAATTATGAAGTGGGAGATAGGGTATTCCTAAGAATAAGGCCCCAAAAGAGCTTTATAAGATTTGCAAAGGGAGAAAAATTGTCTCCACGACTTGTGGGACCTTTTGAAATCTTAGAAAGAAAAGGGTTGGTAGAATATAGGCTTGCTTTACCTCCATCCCTAGTGCGTATTCATGATGTGTTTCATGTTTCTTTTCTGCGTCACTATATTTCAGATCCTTCACATGTTATTGACTTACGTCATTTGTAGGTTTTAGATGAGGGCACGATGATGTCCGAAATATTTCACATAAAAAACCAACAAACGTTTCAACTTAGACGATGGTTATTGGACCAGGTTAAGGTCCAATGGGAAAATTATAGTCCTAGTTCAACCACTTGGGAGGACGCCTAGGAGATGCATCACCATTTTCCTTATCTATTCCAAAGACTTTGGGACGAATTCTATTATTAAGAGGGGGTGTATGTAGTGCCCTAATCTATTTGACTGACAGTGATATGAATTTTAACATTATTTAACCCTAAGGCCTGCACTTTATTCTTTGAGGACCTCGAGTTGAGGATCTAGACACATGACTCTATTATTAGTGGATTTGATGGTTATGTACATTCTTTATTGATACTATGATGATGAAAACATTAATGGTTATGTTTGTTATCTATTGATATGATTGTAGCATTAATGGATATGTATGTTCTCTATTGATATCATGATGATGATAGATTTGATGGATAGGTATGTTTTCTATTGATGTTACGATGATGATGTCTTTGACAGATATGTTAGTTTACCATTGATGTTATGATTATGATAACCATGATGGATGTGTCCCCTATGTTAGCTAATTACAGTAGTTCTGATTCAAAATGAACAACGATGTGAATGACTAGGTCATGTTGATGTTGCTATTATGATAATGACTAACAATGAGAAACTTTGTTACTGATGATTATTGATTATGACAGGAAACCACCAGAGGCAATCACATATGATGAGTTGACAACATCTCGTTTGATAGAAATTAATATTTGACTTTGAAATTCTAAGTCCAGTTTGAAACTTGCTATATATATACTCTGATGATATGTTAGTGCTTGGAGGAACATGTTAGTTGCTTGGCCAAATGACTCACATATGGGTGATGGGGTTGTACCATTGGATGGAATAACATGGGATGGGTGGGACAGTGTCCCTGATCTCACCCACTAGCACTCCCATCGTGACTTAGGATGGAAGGGTCGAAACACCTTCACCTTGAAGATCACGATGTCGTGGGGTCAGGTCCTAAATTTGGGTCGCTCACGAGGATTTTTTGGGGGGCACAAATCAATGCGGATTCCTTGATCCCCAACACCATTAGTCTCACTATAGTAGGTGACATACAATATGATGGCAGTATATGTCGTTGCACCAATACTTTCCCCTCGTAGCCACTGTATGCTTGAAGGGAAAATGTCGTGGAACCCTTCGAACTTCAAGAGAAATTCTTGAAGTGCACGACTGACTTGGCATCCTTGGCATCACAAATAAATTGTTAGGCATGACACCCTTGGAACTTCGAAGGGAAGTTTTTGAAGGGCATGACAAATTTGACACCCTCGACATTATTAAAGAAGCTAATAAATATAATAAATATATGGAAATCCTACTAATTCATATCAGGTGATATATGATGTTAAAACCAAGGAAATTAAATCAAGAATGAATCTTAGGGTAAGGGAAGAATAGAAAGAAATAAAATATTTCACCGTGAAAAAAAAAAATATTAAGTGGATAATGTACATAAGTAACTTAATTAGGCAAAAGTGGGAAAGAGGGACATAGAGCTAAGTATAAATATTAATCATAAAATAGTTAAAAACTTCATTAAGAGAAGAGGGTGGTGAATTAAAATAAGATTAATAAATTAATATTGGATCAATTTAGCGAACATCCATGTGGCAAGAGCCAACATAAGAATATCCATCTAAGAGGAAATTTGAGTTAAATTAGGAGGTAGTTAGCGGACAAAATCTGAGACTTATCAGTTAACTTTAGTAATAAACACAAATTAAGGAGTAGGAAAGGGGGGATCAAGAGACAACTAAGAGAAGAAATAGGAAGTCTTGTTGGGGTGAGGAAAATATTATTTTAAATTAATATTTAATTAAATGATTTTTGGAGAGTCTTGGTGAGAGGGTGACACATGGGTGGGTGAATAATCAAATTTTGGATTAATAAAAATAATTATTCATGCATGAAATGCGAAGTGTCACCTATGAATCCTTCTATAAAAGAAGAGGAAATCTAAGGGAAAGGAATTTTTTGGCTTACCCCATTGTTGGATGGAGGATATTATGTCATTGTGAGTGGTTACAAGCTATAGCAGAGTTTGGTGAGGTAGAGGACTTTAGAGAGGGCACTCCTGATCCAAGGAGTGCTCACCTCTATCAGCTAGCACATTTCTTCATTGTACAACTCCATTGCAGCTTGGGGGTCCGCGGGGAAGGAGAGTACCCAAGGAGTAGGCTGGGAGGTCAATTGGTGGGTCATTATATTTGGATTAAACACGACAATGTTAACGATTGGAGGTAGCACGACAAAGGAGTTCAAGTAAGAACAAGTCAAATTTGATTCTCGTCTCCGAGTGAATGGTACCTATGTTATTTATAATATTTTTTTTATATGACTTCATTGTGCCTATAATTAACATGTAAAATAGATGTATGCGTTATGAAGACAAATTCATGGATGTTATAAGTGATTTAATTTTTCTTAGTTTCCAACTCTGTATGCTTATGGTTTAATTCCTACTTTACTTTATTATCTCCTAAAAAAAAATTAAAGCATAGTGTTTGCCTAGTAAAGTATAGGGTCGGTCCCTACATGCAATACATCATGGGAAATCCTATGGTTGTCTAATAGCGCGTCAGAAATTTACTAATAATACAACTGATAGATAACATCCCTTTAACCTTTGTCTCAAATGGGTCTTCATCAGCACTGACATGTATGCAATTATTAATAGTAAATCATCATTCACCTGACAAAAAAATGCATGTGAATTAAATCTGATTTAATTCACTTGACCTCTCACTAGTACAACAATGAGTTACAACTAGTTAGACTAACTTTAACTCACTTAATTAAGTTAAATGATTTCTCATGCATTAAACTAATACACTAACTGCAACTTGGAATCTAAAAGAAATATAATCACTCTACATGCCTCACCAACCACCCTCAACTCGAATTTCATGAGATAACAAAGTCCCACACTGAGTTAACTATTACAAGTGATTATCAGAAAAGATTACAATTTATTGTCCAATTTAATTAAGGGAAAATTAAATTAGACACACTTTTCAACATATAGTGTATTACATAATATGGATATTAAGTCATGAAATTTTAGGAAAATATGATTCAACAAATATATTAAGAGTTTGGTAATTTATATCTCTCTTATGAGACTTTTCTAATTAAGGGACATAACTTTTAAAACCTATCTCTCTCTTCCATCTTGAAAATAGTGAGCGGAGAATATTGTAATGAAATTCATGACTTAGATAAAATTAAATAACTCTATGTATAAATTAATTAATATAGTTTAAAAAAAAATAGTCAGAGATATACACACTTGTACTAAGTATCATTATGGATAGCCCTCATCTAAATCAAATTTTATTGTAGTGTTAGTATTAGGATGAGTTGAATCATGGAAGAATAGTTGAGTTATTTATATATTACATTTTTTGAGTGATAGTGGACTTGTGTTACACTAGTTGTGGCTAATAAATAGCTTAGTGTGGTAATATATGTGTGTGTATTTGTACGCATTAAAGTATATTGATATGGGTATGATAATAACAAACATGATTGAGTCATTGATACATACTAAAAAGTGACCTTGTGGATGTCGCAAACCAAACATAGGTTAAATGCAATGAAATAAAGGTATATATGCATTTAATAGACTGCTAGAAGGGTGAAAGAAACCACTTGATCATTTTCCTATACTTATTCAAACAATTTATATTAGACCCTTCTACTAGTATTGATTGAGTCATCATGAATTTTGATGAGGGAAATTTTTCACAAGATGATTATATTTTATAATTGGAAGTTATAAATTATTGTCATTTAGTTAGATGGTTTATAATTAAAGTAGAGGAACATACTCCCAATGTCATTTCTAGGGAGGAAATAGTGGGATATGTTCCCTGTTTTGAAACTTCGGGAAAAAGTTTAATTTAAGGGGGGTGTATGTATTGCCCCACTATAGTTTTCTAACCTTTATATGACATTAACATTGATTTAGCCTTAAGGCTCACACATTATTCTTTGAGGACCTCAAGTTGAGGATCCAGACACTTGACTCTACTATTAGTGGATGTGTTTATTTCCTAGTCGGTGTTAGGATGATGGTAGCATTGATGGATATGTATTTTTCTATTGCTGTTATGATGATGATAGTTGTGATGGATGCATTCCTTAAGTTGGCTACTTACATTACTTCTGGTTCACAATAAACAACAATGTGGATGAATATGTCATGTTGATGATTTTATTATGACAATGACTAACACTGTGAAACCATGTTACTGATGATTATCGAGTATGAAAGGAAACCACCAGATGCACTCGCATGTGATGAATTGACAACATCTGGTTTAATTGAAATCAATATTTTGTCTTTGAAATTCCAAAGTTTAGTTTGAATCTTGCTACAAATTACAATGACATGTTAGTGGTTGCAGGCACATGTTAGCTGCTTGGCTGAATGACTCACACATGGGTGATGGGGTTGTACATTTAGATGAAACTACATGGGAGGGGTGGGACAGTGTCCCTGATTTCACCCGCTAGCACTCCCACCATGAATTGGGCTACAAGGATTGGGACACCTTCACCTTGTAAATCACGATGTCGTGGGGGCAAGTCCCAAATTGGGTCACCCACGAGGATTTCACTGGGGGGCGTGCATCGAGGTAGATTCATTGATCCCCATCACCATTAGTATAATTATAGACGAAAACATGAGATATGATAGCGGTCTCTGTTGTTGTACCTATATTTTCCCCTCGTAGCCACTAGATGCTTGAAGGGAAAGTGGTGCGACACCCTTGGAACTTCAAGGGAAGTTATTGAAGGGCACGACCGACTTGGCACCCTTGGCATCATAAATAAATTGTTAGGAGTGGCACCCTTGGAACTTCGAAGGGAAGTTCTTGAAGGGCGTGACTGACTTGGCACCCTTGGAATTAAAAAGAAACTAACAAATATAATCAAGATATGGAAATCCTACAAATTCACATTAGGTGGTAAATGATGTTAGAACAAAGGAAATTAAATTAAGAATAAAACTTAGGGTAAAGGGAGAATAGGAAGAAATAAAACTATTGTACCTTAAGAACTCTACCATTGCAATGTTGAAAAATATTAGGTAGATTATGTACATGAGTAATTTAATTAGGAAAAAGGAGAAAAGAGGGACATAGAGTAATTATAAAAATTAATTAAAAGAAGAGGGTGGTGAATTAAAATAAATATTAATAAATTAAAATTTGAGGAATTTAGAGATCCTCCATGTGGAAAGAGCCAACATAAGAATATCCATCTAAGAGGCAAAGTGAGCTAAATTAGGAGGTATTTAGGGGACCAAATATAAGAGTAATTAGTTGACTTTAGTAATGAGCTCAAATTAAGAAGCAGAAAAGGGGGATCAAGAGACTACTAGGAGAAGAAGTAGGGACTCTTGTTGGGGTGAGGAAAACTATTATTTTCGAATTAAAAATGAAGAAAATAATTTTGGAGAGCCTTGTTGAGAGGTTGACCGGTATTGGTGGGTGAATAATCAAACTTTTGGATTAATAAAAATAATTAATTATGCATGAAGTGACAAGTGTCACATATGAAGCCTTCTATAAAATAGGGGTCAAGCCATGAGAGAAGGGACTTTTGTTTACCTTATGGTTGGATGGATGAGATTATTTCATTGAGAGTGGCTATGAGCAATAGTTGAGTTTGGTGAGGTAGAGAACTTTAGATAGGGGACTCTCGAGCCAAGGAGTGCTCACCTCTATCAACTAGCACACTTCCTCCATTGTACAACCCCATTGCAGCTTGGTGGTCCATGGCAAAGGAGAGTGTTGGAAATACTGAGGGGGGGGGGGGGCGTGAATGAATATTTCTTATCAATTAACACTTTTAAATATTTTTAAAACATTAGTTAATCTTCAATTATTCTTGATGTTTATCCAGTAACAACAACAAACAATATAACACAATAGGCACATGAATTTTAGGTGGAAAATCCCCTCTTGGTCAAAAACCATCGAACGCTTTTCTAATAAATTCTTTAATCTTCAGCTCCAACTGAAATGAAAGGTACAACTTCCTAGAATTCTAGAAAAGTGTTCTTCTCTAGCTCCACTGGAAGGACTCCCCAACGCCCTAGTTTCTTTAGTAGTCAAGTGAATGGATGCCCCAACATCCTAGACCGACCTACCACCCTGAAGTATTCACAGTCTCCAACCTATAGGTGACCGCATGCACCAAAATAGCACCTCCCTGCCACCTTATAATGATCAGAAATAAGAGAAGAGAGCGGACTCCTGTACCAGGGAAAATGATCCATGATACAGTGTGATTCACAATGATTTTCTTGAACTACACCAATCGCCCAATCACACTATGACCTGCAACCCAACCATAACATTATCCAACAGTGAAACTTATACCTCCCAACAATGCCTCTCCAACTCTAGGCAGATTGAGTCTTTTACAATAATGACTTTTTTACAATTTTACAATGATTATTTTTATAATACAGACTTTTGGCATGACCTGATACTTGACTTGACACTACTTCTTTGAACACTAGCAGTTGCTAAGGTATTGGTGTGCTTTCTTCAATTAATGGTACTTTGGCGTTGCATTGTCCTTCTAGTATGTGTCTGAGTTGTCATATTGCGTCCTCCTTCTTGCACATGCATTTAATGAACAATACCCAAACCAATATACAAACAAACTACTTACACCGTCTTGCAAACCATATGTCAGAGAAATATTCAAAATTCAAATGTAAATACGTTCAAAATTTATGAACAAAACCCAATCAAACATACATATAAAATACTTACATTGTCCCGCAAAAACACATGTAAGAGATGATATGAAAATTAAATTTCAAACACTAATGATACATACCTTGTTGTAGCAGACTTACCCTTGATTGTTGATGTGTTTTCCTTACTGCAGTGATCCTTGAATGCGTATTGTTTCTTGCCTTCTAGAAGCTCGATATTGAATCTGTTATATCTATGTAATTTCAGATCTCCAAGGTCTAACATTACGTCCTGCGATAGCCATCTGAGTCCTCTTTCCAACCCCATAGGTCTGATCAATATTGGATTATTCAAGAAATAGTTATCCCTAATCTCCTGTGATGACCTGATTAAATACTAGTTCAATAGATTTAACTTGTACGAAGTGCCACATGTCACTGTTTCAACCTTTGGTCTTGAAAACAATATACAACAAACTAAAGTTTGTCCTCTTTCTGTCACTTCTTACGAAATCTGAATCCAATGCTTAGAGAGAAAGTTATGATGATTTTTCCAAGGTCACCTATTTGACATGAAATTCGGGAGCCTGCAAAAATCATAACTTCCTCAGGTCATATCTTCGAAAATATAGCGGATCAGTATCTTAAATTCAGTCACGCACTTCATCAGAATTTCAGCTCAAATGGGTTTTATTTTTAGCATCTGAAGCTTCGTAGAAAAAATTTATAGCGATAATTCCTCGATCCCTTGTTTTAAGTAGCGAAATCCTTGCATCAGGAGGATATGAGGGTCACAATTTATATAAATGCTTAGGTTGAGAGGGTCTTCAACAATTGAACATGGGAGGGATTTTAGGAGTTTAAAAATTTATTAATTATTGAATATTCAATTACCACAACCAATGATTAGTGTCATGCTACAACCCCATGGGGTTTTAGCCCACTAACTAGGGTTACTAACTTCAAATGCAAATATCTCTCAAACCGTGAAGAATTACGTGGTGTGAAATATATCAACGGAAACATCTCGACAAGTAAAAACCATCCAAAATATCTTTGACTTGGAATAGAGTAAGTTGTCAAGTAAAAATTCCTATGCAAGATCGGGGTAGCCCCTGGTGCTGCTTGGGTTGACATCAATGACAACCACTAATCAAAAATCTCCCCCTTTGGCATTGATGTCAATACAAGTGCTCCCCATGTGATCATGACACCTCTTCCTACAACATTCTCTCCCCCTTTGTCATCGATGGCAAAGAGTAACTCACCCTAACAAACTTCATCTTGCGGACCTGTACACATCTCAACTTCCCCCTTTTTTTACTTAATTAGATAAGGGAAAGAGTCTAATGAGAACTTGGGAGAATCCCAAGCTTTAGTCGAAGATACTCAAATGCTTCATGAGGTAATGGTTGGTAAATATGTCAGCAATTTGTTTCTTTGTGCCAACATATTCAAGCTTGATATTCTTTTCGGTGACCTACACTCTAACGAAATGATATTTGATCGGAATGTGATTTTTTTTTGGAATGCATCATAGGATTCTTGGAGATGCTGATGGCACTGGTGTTATTGCAAAATATGGGAATAGGCTCATCAAAATTGACTTGAAGATATTGCAAATTTTTCTTCGTCTAGAGAGCTTGAGTACAACAAGCTACTGCCTTACTCAAACAGAATAGAAATCAAGGACAAATAATTCCTACCTGATTGAAACACATGAATCTCACAGACTTACTCAAAGGATACAACAGCTGGAGAGAGAAGTTTCCATGGCTCATATATTATCCCAGGCTAAGGAAAAATTATGGATAGACATTAACAACTCTATGACTAAGATCTAGCCATCAAACCAGATCATTTTTTAGCAGAATGAACTAATCCAGAAATATAGAGAAGCCATTGAACAAATTAGAAAAATGTTGGGAGAAATACCAAATGAAGCAACATCTCTTATTATAGTTTTAAACTCTAAAAACAAGCAAGAATTGGAAGAACTAAAGATTGAAGACATGACAAAAACTATACTTGAAATCAAGAAGGTATTGACTAAGAAAAACCTCATGTTGTAGTTGGAAGAAACATGTCAATTCTTGGAGATTGGTGTCCAGAAATTATTTACCAAATTTGAGGTGCTCAGTCAAAAAGGACTTCCAGGTCTGTTGGTGTTAAATGATAAATTAATTACTCTAACTGATTACAGTAAAAAATTAATGGCCATTGCCAGAGACGGTTCAAAATTTGCAGGGATAAAGGGAAGTATCATAGGGAAAGCCTTCCTAGAGACACTAGAGTTTGATTTAAACATCAAGCATGAAATCCAACATATTTTTATTAATAAGCCTACTTTTGCCAAGTATACAGAGGTAGATGAAATTTACAGGAAGTTAATCAAGTTGTCCATCCCAAGTGAAGACAAGTGGGAAAAATTATGTGAATTACTTGAGTAAAAGATGATTCTATTTTCAGCAGCAAGACAAACATCGTAACAGATGTTGAGGGTCAAATCAGCAACAGTTTCCACAAAAGTAGTGCCAACAGTCGGAATAGATCCAATTTTCCTATATTTTTGTAATAAGAGATGTAATTAGTTTTTAGAGATCCCTGAATTTCATCCTGATTTGATATATCAGGATATTTTGTAATAAACTTATAAATACTTCTCATTTCGAAATGAGAAGGGTTGATTTTTGTATCCAAGGAAGCTATTGTAAACTTGCTCTTCAAGTTTCAGTGGATTTTTTTCAGTAATACAGAAAGCTCTTTCACGGAATTCTTGTGTCAAATTATTGGTGAAGTGCATCTATATTTGTAAATGTGTTTACTCTTCTTTGTATATCATTCACATGTGTTTTTTCATAATCTAAATTATTCAACAAAAAATTAAGAACAAAATTTGTTTTAATGAACACTCTGATTCTGGCTTTGAATAATTTCAATGTTTTCAACTGAAGTTAAGTAAATGAATTCTTAATTTCTCTTTGCTTAATGGAAACTCTTAAATCTCTTCTTTTTCACTTCATTTAACTACAGAATCCAATTAGTTTGGCTACCTTTCCCTGTAAAATCTATCTATAAAAGCTTAAACAGATCCATGTTCTAGTAATAGAGTCCATTTCCCAATGGTAATTTTAGACATCAATCAACCAAAAAATCCCAAATCATACAAAAAACAACGAACTTTCACAACTAGCCTAACATCTAAATATAAACAAATCTAAATCTGACAGAGAGATCCTTCTCTGAGGTTGGCAGGGCTATATCCCAACTTCCAAAGGTGTTTTGTGGTTACCTATGTAATTTTATTTGCAACCTAAAAAATTATAGAGTGATAACAGGGAGGACTGTAATGTCCCCAAGCACTTAGGAGGCATATTGGGGATTTCCACTAGCTTAATAAAGTTCCCGTAGGATAAGGAAGAAAAAAAAAATTAACTAAGGAAGCATGATTTTCCTTGTAAAAACATTATAAATGCTAAAGTGACAAAAAGGGGAACATGTCTTAGGCTAATGAAGAGTCACTTTTAATTTATAAAGTTAAAAAACCACTAGAGTGACTTTATAAAAATAAGAGGGTAAAAGGGTGGAAAATGTGTCAAACAAGTTATAAAAAGGGAAATTATTTTCTCTTCATTCTAGTCTTTTACCATTTGAGAAAAAGAATTTTCGGGAGAGCTCTTGGGGAAGAGTCTAGGGTTTTGGAAACCCCAAGTCTGGTTGTTAGTTTCAATGTTGAAGCCATACACCCTAGCTAGTTTGGAGAGCTGAAACAAACATGATTCGCCTAGGAAAAATTATAGATGCTAAAGTGACAAAAAGGGGAACATTTCCTCGGATAATGAAGAGTCACATTTAATTGATAAAGTGAAAAAACCACTAAAGTGAATTTATAAAAATAAAAGGTACAAGGGTGGAAAATGTGGGGAACAAACTATAAAAGGGGAAAATGAGGAGTTTCTCCTCATTCTAGTCTTTTTCCATTTGAGAAAAAGAATTTTTGGGAGAGCTCTTGGAGCAGAGTCTAGGGTTTTGGAAACCCTCTGTCTGGTCGCTAGTTTTGGTGTTGAAACCATATACCCTAGCTAGTTTGGAGAGCAGAATCACTCAAATTTTGCCATTGTGTTTCAATAGAGAAGAAGATTTGTTGGAGATAATGGATGTAATGGTTTTATCAATTGATTTTATCTTCTAATCTTGATTTTTTCATATATCTTTGATATGTTGAGGCCACCCAAGAAAATACCATGTGTCCAAGCCCAAATCTAAGCCATAAGGAGGAATAGTTCACTGAAAAATAGATTATCACTGTTGAAGTGGCCAAGTACTTTTTTCTGCTAAAGGAGCAAGTTTTCTTACTATTGGAAAGAAGATGAGTTGCTTGGTATTTGAGGTCGAAAGATCCAATACTAAATAGGTTGAGTTATAGTTTTGTGGTGGTCGAGATCTTTCATCTCAGTGGGACAAGTTATTATTGAGTATAGGGTTGTCAAAGGACCGAGCTATCACTGTTAGAGGTCGATTTATCTCTTAACTCATTGGTCGAATAAGGAGTATTGTTGTGGACTAAGTATTCACCATTCTATTGACCAAATTGCAATTTTTGAGGGTTGATATCAGTGACTAAAAAGGCCAAAGATCTATTTGTTGACCGAGAGTATTATAGCAAGAAATCCCTGGTGTTAGAGGTCGAGTTGACTCCACAGAAGTCAAGCATAGTTTGTTGATGCATTTTTTGGGTGTATATATCAGTCAAAGAGCCAGACCGAGATTCCTTTATTGAATGGGAACTCATACTACTTGTTGTAGCAACGTGGGACATAGGTATAGTGAGGGAGTGATCCTCCTAGGTATTGCATTCATGTAGCTTCACAAGAGGAATAATACAAGAATATTATTTCACGAGAAAATATACTAGGATCCCCTATCTCTTCTATTGGCCTAATCTCTATTGGCACTGTGTAATTCCTTAGTTGTGTTCAATAAAGGAAATAAAATGTGTGGTTGTCATTATTATTCCAGTACTATATATTTCATGCTAAAGTTAATATGAGCATCATTCCATTGTTCTAAAGTACCTCTTTAAGCATGCGTTTTGGCATCAAATGTTTATTTAAACCCAAAAATAAGAAAAGGTGTACCTACAATAGCTTGCAAACTAACTCTTTGACATAATGCCACAATGGCCAAAACTAAGTAAACTCATAAATTTCGTGGGATTTACAAGATATTCCTAAGTGGTTATCTTACACAAAAGTGAGTAGGAATTAGATATTATGAGACTTTATCAACAATTTAAATCCATCCTTCTATTATTGATTTGCAGGAAAATGATCCTACGCCATCTAAGTGAGGTTCGAAGGGTTTTGATTATAAAGTTTTATTCCATCATCCACATTCATTTTATTCACTTTTAGGTTTTATTTGAATATTTTTTGAAGTGGAAAATCAATATCCAGTTAACTGGAAATACAAATATGCCATAATACAAATTTGAGTTTTGAAACTAGTGGGGATTTAACACTTTTTTATGAATAGTATATTCCAAATTTTAATATATCAACTATTGCCCATTATTTTGAAGTTATAGCTGGTCCATTTGGTTCATATTTCAGTATCCTAACACTTCAACCCCATAGCCATACTTTTTGTGCATAATTTTTGGGCTTCAGGTTGGCCCCAAAGTAGGCTATTGCTTGCTGGTTTTTGTGTTCTTTTGCAGATCTGCAAGTTTGAAGTTACAAAACAAGCAGCAATTTCTTAATTTTTAGTCACATACCAAGATATTCATCAAGGTATTTCATCTCAAGATTGGTAAGGGATCTTCACACTCAATATTTGTGATAGTCGAAGGTACATTTATTCTTGGTTTGGGTGTATTTTCTTTGTTGCTCTATAATTTTTTGTAGTAAGAGATAATTTTTAAATTAACAAGTTACCTAAATTAACTCTTATACTCCATTAACCAAGAGGAATTGCAAGACACTACTTTATTAACCTTATGGTGGAGAATTTTGTGATTGTAGGGAAGCCTCCCATGGATTTCTAAGTGTTGGCCTGAAGAGTGGGGACTCATGCCATTATGATAGTGGGTACTTGTCCTATTGAGAAATCTAAAGGGCAATGATTAGAGTGATTTCTCTTTCTATGATAATTGCTTGTGATGCATTTTTTTTCCTTACTTATTAGCTTCTTCACTTATTATTATGTTTGTATATCATCAAACAACTACCAAAAACAAGAAGAACAAGAACACAAAATATAGGTTGCAAGCCAGGGCCAAAACCTCTCCTCTTGAGAGGAAAACCTGTAAATCTCTTATTTTCCGTATAGATACTTTAATTGAAAATTTTCAATACCTTAGACCAAGACCAATACCCTCCAAGACCAAGTCCAACCTTTCTGGATGATGTGTTTTCCTTGTCCAAGTTAAACCCAGTCAAATCTCTTTTAGTAGCACAACTTCGACCCCCAACTACAGAATTTCAACCTCCACTACAGACCTGAAATTTTCGACCCTCCTACAGTTGTTGTTTCCAAACGTGTGAGCTTCATTCAGCCTTCCAAGGCTTCTTCATAACTTCGCTTGTATTTCTCTTCCTTCTAGAGATTGCAAATGGCTACTTGTGACCTTCACTTGACCTTGTTTCCTTCCCTTCTTCAAGATCAAACTTATAGAAGAAAACCCTAGATTTGTTGCATAAACCCTAGCCTTCCTTCGCCCTTTGGTCATCTAGACTTCCTTCGACAACTTCCTTTCCTTACTTGAAAGTACTTCAATTATCTTAATATGTTGCACTCCTTTGTCACCATACATTCATCTTTCTAAACCATAGATCCCACACAAGGTGGAATGATCAGTGAGACACTTGCTTCTTCCAAGTAGAGGTGAACCTTCTAGTGAAGATTCCAACGGAGTATCTTGATTATCCTCATCTTGCAAATGGTCCTTCCTAATGATGATGGCGTATGATGAAATCTTTCTATCTTCTATCATGCTAGATGAATTTCTTCCAACCATATATACTAATTATACTTTCAATGAGGTTGTCATGAGCTACTTCCTTTCTATGATGACTGCTACAACCATGTAGACTTCTACTTCAACTATCGTTTCAAGCTTCTATAATGATGTCATGAGCTCATTTCTACTTTAATTGTATGCTTCTCACATGAAGCCATCTTCTCATGTTAATTTTGGGCAACTAGGTCCAAACTCCATGTTTCATTTCTCATATAATGATTATGATATTTTTGTTGGATTCCTCTTTCGAAGAGGTGCAAGATTGATCTAAAGGTCATATTGTTTGGAGCAGAACTTATATTTTGATTTTATTTTCCACACGTGTGCAAATTGTCAAGGTAGGCCAGATTTGTAATGTAGGCTCACAAGCCCCAAAAGATGTGGCACACACCCTCATTGATGGATATAAATTGGAGAGAGATGATGCTCACTTCATCATAATCTCATCAGACACATTCTTCATGATCTGATTAGTCCGTACAGCCTAGAAGAGGCTTCTCTCTCGCACACGAGTGAATTTGAAGCTGGAGAAATTCGGACTGTTTTTAGGACTTTCTGGACAACGTTGACCAACATTGACTTTGGGTCAACCCTTGAGCTTTGATTGCGATTTTAGGAAAGAATTCTGATTTTTGGAGGTCGCATTGGAGGGCACAAAAATCAAGGAATGACATTGAATTTGACTACATCCCTTTGACTGCAGTGTTGACCAGCTTTAATTGATTTATGTTGACTTTTGTTGATTGTTTGGGAGTTGTCTTTGAGGTGTATGTGACTCTTAAGGAAAGGTTGATCTTGTATGTTGGAAGAGCTAGTTTGACCAACCAAAGTCCTTGTTGGCTAGGGCATCCTGTTGATGTTGTAACAAGCATTTCACTTTACATTTGATGGACAAGAATAATTACAAATTATGATATATTATTTGGCTTGTCTTCTATTGATCTATTATTATGTTATATCAACGTTTACTTTGATGTTTATGTGTTTGCTAATTTGAGTTGGGCCTATGAGAAAGATTGAAAAGTAAACTGCATTAAGGAACATACCATGGTTATCTAAAATTAACATGGAATCAAAGCTAAAGTGAAGACAAAGCCCAAGCTAGTGTGAAAAGCAATAACCGAAGAAGTTGTCTTATCAAGGACCAATGGCCTCTCAACCTACAAGGGTTTCAAATCTGATGATAAGTTGACTGATAAGTTTGATTATCATGTTTGGAAGATTTCTTTGGATTTGGTATTGGAAGATCAAGATTTCATGGATTATGTGCAGGGGAAGATAAATGAGACTCCATCAAATGCACCGGCTGCCACAAAGACAAAGTATAGAAAAAGGGACATCAAAGCAAAGATGATTATTAGGGATTCTATACATACGCACTTGGTTGCTTATAAATCCGAGTTGGGCACATCTAAAGAGATGTATGATAAGTTAGTTAGCATGTTTAGGGCTAGCAATGTTAATCAAGTTCTCTTTTTCAAGAACAAGTTGAAGAATATCAAGAAGGGCAAAGAAGAACCCATTCAATCATATTTTATGAGGTTCACAGAAATCAAGAATGATCTCTTAGCTATTGGAGAAGAAATAACTGATCGAGAGCTCGTTCTCATTGATCTTGAAGGACTCCCCTGAGACTAGTATGTATTTAATACTACGATACTTAATAACAATGTGATTCCTGATTTTGATGAATTGTTGACAAGAAGCACTCAAGAGGAAACAAGGATGATGGAGAGAGACCATCCCTCGAATGGGAATGGAGGTGACCCTATTGTCTTCATCACTCATGCAAAGAAGAGGAAGAATGGTGCTCTGAGAAATCAAAACCATGGAAGAGTAGGTACCAAAGGAAGAAAAGGAAGATATTACACTTGTAAAAAGTTTGGTCACTATGCAAGAGAGTGCCCCAATAGTAGGGCCTATCCTAGAGATGATGACAGCAACAAATTCAAGGGGAATGGAAATCAAAGGAACAACAGGTTCAAAGGAAAGAGGAAGGCTCCCTCTGATCGAAGTGGAAATGGGCAACCTTTCAAGAGGTCAAGGAATTCCATGTATGATGAATCTAATGTTGTTGATAGGAAAAATGAATATATTCTTATATCTTCCCTCTCTACTACATCTCCTTCTGATACACTGGATAATTGGTTGATTGATAATGGTGCCTCAAGGCACTTCACTGGATACAAGGAAGCCCTCTCTGATTTGATTGAAAAGGATACTAATCTGGAAATTATCCTTGGAGACAATGCCACCTATCCCATGAAATGGGCAGGGACTATGATCCTTCATCTAAATCAAGGTCATGTCCTTCGCTTGCCAGATGTGTTGTACGTACCTGAATTGAAGAAGAATCTAGTGTCTATCTCGGCAGTGGAAGACAAAGGATTCAAGGTCGCATTCATCGATGGAAAGGTACGCATTTGGAAGAGGAACTTCAAAGAAGTGTTCACCCTTGGTTTTAGATTTGATACCCTCTATCAAGTTGGAGGAAGTTCGTTGGGGGTTATGACATGTGACACAACCCTTCAATTCGAGCTATGGCACCAGAGGTTTGCACACCTTCACTTCAAATCCCTTCCCGAAGAAAAGAAGCTGGTGATAGGGATGCCCGATTTCAAATATGATCATGAAAGTGTATTTCAGGGTTGTGCCAAACGAAAGCATACTAGGAGACCATTCCCCTCAAGTGTCACGAAGACATCTGATATTTTTCAATTGATACATTTTGATCTATTTGGTATGCTGCCCATAACATCCTTGGGAGGATGCTTATATTATATCACTTTTATAAATTGTAGAAATTTCTGAATCTTATATCTTATGCATAAATTATTACTGTTAATCTGGTTAAGCTCCTCCTACTTAGATAAGTTATTAAATGAATAAATTCAAGTTAACATCGACGAAAAACACATAACAGATCTCTACCAATTCAGATCTAGAATAAGCAAATGCACACATTGACAAAGTGACACAGTTATTTATGGACAAATAGTCCCCGGAAAAACCCAATGTGGGAAAACCGGTCTCTGGCTGTTAAAAGGTTCTATTATTAAGAATATTTCTGAATACACAAATCTGGGTTCCAGATCTAGACAACCCGATAGAGAAATAGTAGATCTACAACTCACCGGCTGATCTAGGGCCAAAATAATGACTGATCCACACCCGCAAATGGGATTTACAGAACTCAGCCAAGATTAGGGACTAGAAACCCCAGCGCTGCCCCTGAAAGGCTCTACGTCAGCCTCTGAAGTCCTCCAAGCTCTCAGTGCTACTCTGGAAGGGACTACGTTACCCCATACTGGGTGACGCAGTCACTATGCTACCCCTGAAGGGTCTCTTCATAACCCCTGAGGGTTTCCTGCTGAAAATCATGTTGTCCTTGGAGGAACTGCATTGTCCTTGTTGTTGTTGTTGCTGCCTCTTCTGTGTTGTCCTTGAGCTGATCTCTGCCTCTTATGTATTCTAGACCCCGGGATCAGATCATCCCCTTGGCCTAAATTCCCCTCTCTGCAGCTGAAACACTTCAGAGTATTCTTAGCAAACCTTGCCCTAGAATCTCAGCTTAGCTTTAGTGCTCTGCGTCTGTGTGTCTTTACAAATGACCCCAAGCCTTTCTTTTATACTTTTCTCATTGAAAAATCAATGGCCAAGATTAAATCTTTAATCAATGGCTAAGATTAAAATAAATCTTGAACTGTGTGACTTAAGACAATTTCATCACATGTTTAATTAAATTCACTTCAATTATTTAAGTTCCCTAAGTTTTAACTTAGGAAATACATTAAAATAATTAATTAATTAATATCTCCTAAACCAGATGAAATTTTCCAAATCCATTTATGGGTCTTGCATATCAAGTGTACTCTAGTCTTTCCTCAAAATTTGGGACTTAGAGCACAACTGGTGCTACCACAAATACACAAAATCTTAAAATAGATTACTTCTCTCGCAAGACTTGGATATATTTCTTGAAGAAGAAGGATGAAGCATTCAAATGGTTTTGTACCTTCAAGACCTTGGTTGAAAATCAAACAGGGAAGAAGATAAAAATTTTGAGGACCGATAATGGGACCAAGTAGGAGTGAAATGAATTCAATGACTATTACAGGGAAGCTGACATTAAGAGGGAGGCCACCACTGTGTATAATCCCGAGAAAAATGGTGTTGTTGAAAGGAAGAATAGAACCAATTTGGAAGCTTCCAGTGCCATGCTTTATGACCAAGGTGTTTCGAAGTTTCTATGGGGAGAAGCTTCCAACACCATTGTGTACGTTCAAAATAGATGCCCACATTCCGCACTAGACTCCAAAACTCCCGAAGAATTCTTCTCTGGTAAGAAGCCCCATGTCTCTCATTTTAGAGTTTTTTGAAGTCTTGTTTATTTTCATGTGCCGAAAGAAAAGACGAGGAACCTCGATGCTTCTGGGAAGAAGGGAATGTTTGTTGGCTATAGTGAAACCTCGAAGGCATATAGAATCTATGTGTTGGAGATATGCCCCGATGTCACCTTCGATGAAGATGTTGCCCTCAAGAAAGTTAGGAATCTTCCTAACTTAAACGAAGAAAAAGAAGAAGAAGAAGAAGCTCGAAGGCAGGAAGAACTGAAGGATGAACCAATGTCCGATGTTGAAGGTTTGATGGACGCTATAGATCCACCCTCTTCAAATAAAAGAAGACCTTCATGGCTAAGAGACACTCTCATAGATGTCGAGAGACATATTTCTCCAAGGGGAACATTTTGGGAAAGTAAGAAGTCGAATAGGTACCAAGGGTACCTAGCAGCCATGAGTACTATTGTACAATCTGAGCATGGAACTTTTGAAGAAGTCGTAAAGCATCAAGTTTGGAACGATGCTATGCACGAAGAATATGAGTCTATTATGAAGAATGATGTCTGGGATTACGTCCCGAGACCAAAGGAAAAATCTATTGTCACCTCGAAATGGCTCTACAAGATCAAGCATGGAGCCGATGGAAGTGCTGAAAAGTACAAGGCAAGATTTGTTGCCCGAGGCTTCTCTCAGAAGGAAGGCATAGATTATGATGACATATTTGCACATGTTGCTTGCTATACCACCATCTGATCGATCATTGCCCTTGTTGCAATGCAAGGATGGAGTCTCCATCATATGGATGTGAAGACTACCATTTTACATGGATCAATCAAGAAAAAGGCTTATGTGGAGCAACCTCTGGGGTTCGAAGTCCAAGATAGAGACACATATGTACGCAGGTTGAAGAAAGCCCTCGATGGGTTGAAGCAAGCCCCCAGGGCTTGGTACGAGAGGATCGATAGCTACTTGATGAAGTTGGGCTTCGCTCGAAGTGATGCTGATCCAAACCTTTATTTTAAGGTTGATAAAGAAAGGTCTCTCATTCGGGTTCTCTATGTGGATGATATCTTCCTAAGGGGGAGCTAGCTTCCCAGTTCGAGATGAAGGACGTAGGAGTGATGCACTATTTCCTAGGCTTGGAGGTCTGGCAAAAGCCAGGTGAGAATTTCCTTTCTCAAGGAAAATATGTCATGAAGCTGCTGGAGAGATTTGGGACTCAAGTCCATGACTCCTCCGATGGAGCTCAACTTTAAGAAGTTGTATGAAAGTGTTGTTGGGCCCGAGTTGGGAAAACCTAGTGAGTCATCAATTTGTGGGGGCCTTGATGTTCTTAGTGAACTCACGTCCGAACATATGTTTTGTACTGAACACATTGAGTCAATATATGGTTGACCCTCATCACATTCACTGGATTGGTACCAAGAATCTCTTGAGATATCTTCGGGGCACAATCAACCAAGGGCTAAGATACACTGTCGGGAGTATGAGGCTCCATGGATATACTGATGTTGATTGGGCATGAAGTGTGGTGGATCGTAAGAGCACATCAGGGTGTTGCTTCACTCTTGGTTCTGTTGTGATATCCTAAATGAGCAAGAAGCAGAAATCGGTTGGTTTGAGCACCACCTAGGCCGAATACATTGCAGTGAGTAACGCCTGTTGTGAAGTTTTTTGGTTGAGAAAGCTCTTCAGTGAGTTGTTTGGACATGTGTTAGATATCGTTGTTATCCTTTGTGATAACCAGAGTGGGATTCTTCTTTCTAAAAATCTCGTGTTCCATGACCGATCTAAGCATATTGATAATAGGTACCACTTTGTTCGGGACATGGTACAACAAGGCGTCGTAAGGCTCCATCACATTGGGATTGATGAGCAGGTCACAAATATTCTCATGAAGCCCCCGGGGAAGGTCAAATTCTTAACCTTTTGTGAGAATATTGGTATCGTGGACAAATCCTATTCTGAGGGTCCCACTTGAGTTGGACTATGAACTCTAGGAGTTTTAGGGGGCTTGGGGATAGCTTCTTGGAGCTATAAGAAAACACAAGGTGAGGTTTTCCAAACCTTGTTGGTGTGCTTCTTCCCCACCGTTGTGATATTGAGCTGGTTCACCCTCTCTTTGATCTATGCCCTGCATGCATCCTACCCATGGAGTTTTGGAATCATGGGAAGTACCTCTCATTTGGCCAATGAGGTGGGAAATGTGGATAGAGACCGATAGCATGACCGATGGACGCATCGGGGATTGTCGTACTTTCTATGTCTATGATGGAATGTGTCCAACACCTTGATCTGGGATCAAGTCTGATGAGGTTCTTACCTCTAAATAGACTTCAAGTCAGTATGTGACTCTCTTGAGTCCGATTGAGGTTTTAACCTCTAAGCTAACTTCGATTCAGCAGAGTGTGATGTCTTTGTGACTCACTCTCATTCATTCGCCAAGAAGAGTTAGCAAAGCATGTTACAGTAGGATAAAATAGGATTGCAGGATGATATATGATAGTACACTATGGTACTATATGACAAGATGGCACAGGTGGACAGATGGAGTTCTCCCTAGTTGAGAGGGAGTGTTAATTTTGGGCAACTAGGTCCAAATTCCATGTTGCATTGCTCATATGATGATGATGATAATTTTGTTGGATTCCTCTTTCGGAGAGGTGCAAGATTGATCTAAAGATCATCTTGTTTGGATGAACAAAACTTATATTTTGATTTTATTTTCCACACGTGCAAATTGTCAAGGTCGGCCAGATTTGTAATGTAGGCTCATAAGCCCCAAAAGATATGTCACACACCCTCATTGATGGATATAAATTAGAGGGAGCATCTTCTCATCACACACATTATTCATGATTTGATTGGTTCGTGCAGCCTATAAGAGGATTCTCTCTCTCACACGTGTGAATCTGAAGCTGGAGAAATTTAGATTGTTTTTAGGGCTCTCTGGACAGCGTTGACCAACGTTGACTTTTGGTCAACCCTTGAGCTTTGACTATGATTTGAGGATAGAAATTTCGATTTTTGGAGGCCGCATTGGAGGGCATAGAAATCGAGGAAGGATGTTGACTTTGATCGTAGCCCTTTGACCACAGCATTGACCAACGTTGACTTTTGCGTTCACTCATTTACGTTGACTTGTGTTGACTGTTTGGGAGTTATCTTTGAGGTGTGTGTAACTCTTAAGGAAAGGTTGATCTTGTATGTTGGAAGAGTTGGTTTGACCAACCAAAGTCTTTTCTAGCTAGGGCATCCTCTTGACTGTTGTAACAAGCAGTTATCTCTATATTTGCTAGACAAGAAGAATTGCAAATTCTGATATATTATTTGGCTTGCCTTCTATTGGTCTATTATTATGTTCTATCAACATTTACTTTCATGTTTATGTGATTGCTAATTTGAATTAGGCCTATGAGAAAGACTGAAAAGTAAATTGCATTAAGCATAGAACATAGCATGATTATCTAAAATTAACATCTCAATATGATGCATCATATCATACTTACAATGCTTCTCATGTAATAACAACTTTTAATAGTAATAGTAGAGGTGTTTTAACCTCCTAATTCTCCTTTTCATATATCTGAGGGACCTTAATAGTGAAGATCTATCCCTTCTTTCTTGGATTTCTTCTCATCAGGTTCTTCTACTTCTTCGGTGATATGGGCTTCAATTCTTCCTTTCCTTTCCTTGTTGTCCTTCTTGAGTTTCAGAGAATATCTTTCGAAATGCCCATATTCCTGACAAACATAACATTGGAGCTTTGACATATCGATCTTCTTCTTTTTATGAGGACCAAACTTCCCAAACTTCCATTTTCTTCTAGCTATGACAACAAATGCTTGAACTTGTTCCTTTGATCCCACAACATTTTTTTCCTTAAACCAGGTTTTTGCATTCTTGCATAATGACCAAAGTTCACTAAATGGGGTGGCTTCCTTCTTTACATAGATGCTTGATACAAAGTTTCCCCATTCATCATGTAGGACATTGAGCACAATGGTGTTCATCTCCTTATCATACAATATTATTGGAAATACTGAGAGGGGGGGTGAATCAATATTTCTTTTCAATTGTTATTTTTACCAGTTATATAACTTATATTTAGAACACAAAATGAACAATAAAAATAAATGCTTTTATTAATTTCTTTTTTTACAATAAATCAAGTACAATATATGTAGGGCTCCAACCCTAGATGAAGACATCGATCTTCAATCTCCCAGGCTCCAACCTGTATTTGCTAAACACCGACTTGGACTTCCAAGGCTCCAACTTTGTCAATTCTGAGGCACCAACCTCAAGGGCTCCAACTTTATATCTGATACAGGCTCCAACCTGGTCTCTTGAGGATTCCTATCCTCTAGGGTTCCAACCCTATTTTCCAAGGCACCAACCTTGTCTCTATGAGGCTCCAACCTCCAACTTCAATTCGTCAAGATATATTTGGTTATACTTCACGACACATAGTGTCTTCTTCAACTAGCCCTGACAATCTTCAACTATCCCCTCACTTAGTCTCCATGTAACTTCATCAATGACAACCTTGTTCTTCACATGAAGGTTTTTGCACTGCTCTTCATGTCACCCAAATGATCTCCAAGGTCAACCCATGATGACTTCAATGCATCATGATCTCCAAGGGTGTCTCCAAGACTTCAATCAATCCTTGATGATGTCTTAAGTTGTCTTCAGTCAATTGCACAAGTTATGCACGAGGTATTCCAAACAACTTCAAGTACAAGGACTGCTGCAAACTCTTCTTCAAGGCTTCAAATTCACTCAACATGTCTGCTCTAGTAAGGTTTAAGTCTACACAAAGAATCTTCCAAGAGCTATCCCAATAATGGCTTCCAAGGCATTTCAACCAGGATGCCTCAAGGTGTCTTCACAATGGTTCCTCCAAATGATTCAAGATCTGGTCAACGATCTGCTCCGATATGCCCTTTGCCAACATCTTCTTCACTTGTACACCCCTCCAAGTTCATTGTTCAATACTTTAATGTCAAAATATTTTACTGCTCTCCCATAGATCCTTCAATATCCTTTATTGTTCACTATCCATTAATGCTCATTCATTATTATTCATAGGACTACAATGGTTACTGTTTTGAGTCCCTCATAAATCTGAGCCTTCCCAAGGGTGATAGGTACAAGGCATCCAAATTGTCCTTCAATACTATTTGTAGTTGTAGGTAGATTCTGTTCAAGGGATCTGAGAGGTAATTAGCACTCTTCCACAACATTTTTCCTCTAATTTTTCACAAGTCCAAGCTGAAACAAATCTGACCCTTCCAAAAATGTTGTCCATAGTTTGTGTCTTGCTGTCCGAGCCCTCGACACAGGTTATCCACAGGACCGAACTTATAAAAGTTTGAGGTTCAAATGTCACAGAAGTCCTTCTAAGTGCCTTAGTTACAGTAAATGGTAATGTTGTCCCTTTTTTACAGGTTCAAGAAAGTGTTTTCAATTCAGGGTACAACATTGTTTTAATCACAGAAATGAAACCAAATAAATTTTTCAGAATTCATCCTTAAGTTTCCTCTCCTCAACCTTGACCTTTCTCTCCTTGGTGGTTGTGCATCTATCTTTGTAATTCTTGACCGAATTCAATGAGTAAAAGTGATAGTTATTAAGGTAATATGAGCTTTCGTTTTGGTCTTGAAGGATAACTTAATCTCAGAAAAATTAGCCCAAACAGTGTTTTAAAACATTCTCCTCAGCCTTCTATTAGTTATGTATCTTATCTCTGAAATTTGCACTGAATTAATGATGAAAAAGGAGTATTGGACGTCATATTTATACATGTTTTGACCTATGACGAATAGACACGTCTGTTGGGTGAAGGAGTATGAGCCTACACAAGTCGTCTAGGCAAAAATAATAATTTTTCTAACTTATAATTCAATTTCTCATAATCTAGGAGTTAGGAGGCATATAATAGCTTGTTATAGAGGGGAAAATATTATCTACAAGATGAAGTCAATTTCATCCTTAGTTGAGGTGATCTTCCCATCAAGAAAATTATAGTTGTGAAACTATCATTATTATTTTTCATGGCAACCATTAGGATTTTATTTAGGCATTCAATTTTTAGGGCTCCTTCATCATAGAATTAGGTGTCATTTTGTAGGACATGCATGTCATCATGATAGTATCCACCATTCATGTTATCACAAAGGTATAGCATCATGTATTCAATAATAGTGCAAGTCTTCCAACCTTCATCAAGTGCAACATCATTAGGACAGCTTAAAATAATATATTCCTAGTCTTACAACCTTTATCAAGTGCCATTAACAATCGTGGTCATTCATTTAGTGGATGACATCATCAATGGCATCAACTAGTGTTACCTTGACATCCTCGTGCATTGACATAATTATTGATGGTAACCTAGTCAACCAAGGGTTATGGCAACATCATCTGGAACTAGGCATCTCAAGAATATTGACATCTCAATCAATGCCATATTGGCATCAATGACAACCTTGATTAACAATCTCCCCCTTTGTCATTTATGGCAATATTCTTTCCCTTCCAACATTCTCTCCCCTTTTGACATCAATGGAAAATAGGGTGCCTAAGTACTCCCCTGTCAAGCTACTTCTTTTCTTCATGAATAATAGTCCCTCATAGGTATGTTACTCCCCCTGTCATGGTGCTCTTACTTCTGGAAATGTGGTCCATGATATGTTTGCATTTCTTCATGTGGTGAACCAACTTCTCTTTTCTGCATAAACTCTTATAGCTCAGGAAAACTTGCTGCCTTGTAAACAAGTGGGAGAAAAAAACAGTTCATCGGATGAATAAGGGATCATGTTCTTCAATGAAGTTGCTCCAAAGAGATGATCTATCAAAGGATGATCGTCCAAGTATGACTCATCAAGGTTTTCATAAGGCCCATTCACGGATAGCCTCTGCAAGAATGGTCAAGAGTCACAAGCTACCCCTAACATTATGTGTAGTCTTCTTCTTGGCAGAAATCCATCATCAAACCTTTTAATATCACATCTGCCAAGGATATCTTCATCAAGTCAACAACATGTGTTGCTGAATGGAGTGTTCAAGAGACTTTCGGGCCCAATTTGGTTCCTTCTCCATACTTGTGTAACTTTCTTCTCTAGCTTGGTTGTCAAGATTTTAGGGACCCAAGTCAAATTACACTCACAAGCCATATGTCCAATTTTATGGCAATTGAAGCACTCCATATCGTTCATGAATGAGGAATCATGATTTTTTTTTTGCAAAATTTCTTCTAAAAAGCTTATGGGAACCTTATATTTGTCCTTGTGGTATGCCCTAAAATCCATTTCCATATGCCCAAAGTTTGTATAAGAATAGAAATAACCAAAAAATATACTTTGGTACCTAGAGGATGGAGATTGCCTTGATGTTCTTCCAAGATCATTATGCCTTGGGATCCTTTCATGATATCCATTACCTCTTGCATCCTTTACACCATCAACACACTTTCTTGAAGTAGGGTTTCTTCCAATGTCATCTTCACTCATGATTTTTCTGGAACTAGGGGCATCAATATTTCTTCCAAGCTTTTCCACATCCTTGTTGTTTGAAGCATTAGGGTTTTCATCGCTTGTGTTTGAGGGTTCACCTGCATAACCAAGACTTGATTTATCAAGGGGGTGTCTTTAATGACTTAGGATGTCATCTAGGGTTTGAGAACTCTTCAAATTCTTATTCAGCAAGTCAACTTCCTTTTTAAGAGAGACAATTTCTCCTTTCAACTTTTCACAATCCTCATCTTTCATGACAAGTTGAATCTTCATTTCTTCCATCATCCTTGTTGTTTCGTGTGCTTCGATTTTAAGGGAGATGATATTTGATTTCATTACGAAGATTTATTCATTCTCATTTGCTAGACTACTCACCATTTCTTCTTTTATTCTTGTAGCTTCACATGTTTTGGCCTTGAGAAGATTGATGTCTGATTTTAGTTTGAAAATTTCTTCATCCTTTTCTTCTACTTGGCATATCATGGTGTTTCTCTCCTTTTCTACTTCATCAACTTGTCCTTCTATCAATGCCAAAGTTTCCATCACCTTCTCGGTTCCTTGCACTTGTTTCCTTGCTTCTTCTAGTTGAGATCTAAAAGAGGAGACCTCTTCCTTGTATTGACCAATCTTTGCTTCAAGATTGTTCAAGCTCTTAAGTCTTTGTTCAAGGTGGCTTGACAAAGTTTCTTCCCTTTTCTTTGCCTTATCCAATTGATTTGTCAGAGATATGGCTTCTTCATGATGCTTTCTTTTGTTTTGATAAAATTCCTCCTTCTGTTTGGTGAGCTCCTCATATCTTTCTTGTACTTGAAGCTTGAAAAGGTAAACTTCCTTCCTTGTCTTGTCTTGGTCAACATCTTGCGCTCTTTTCTTAAGTTCCTCATTTTCCTTTTTCGAACTGTTAATCTCTTCCATGGCATCTATAAGCTTGGTCAAGAGATATTCTTCAAAATATTCTTTTCTTTCTTCTTCTTCTAGGTCTTCTTTAGCCTTGATGTCATCATTCTTATTTTCAACTTCCTTGATGGGTTTTGGATTTCCTTCTTTCTGTCCATCATCTTCTTGACTAGAGGTCATGGTCAATGCTCCTTTTGAGTGAAGATCATGAAGTTTGTCCCAAATGCCTTTTGTTGACGAACATTTTTCCAAATTGGCCTTAATAGAATCAGGTAACCCATTCAAGATTGCTTTCATTGCTCTTGTATAATACTCCTTGGATTCTCCTTCCATCATGCTATCAGTAATCACCAATTTCCAAACTTCAATGCCTTTATTCTTTAGGAAATTCCTCATTCTTACCTCCCATATATCAAAGTTTCCATTGAACAATGGGGCCTTCGCATATTGATTGACTTCAATTTCGATGGTTGAGGAAGATACATATTTAGGAGGATTGGCGACTTTCTTCCTTTGCTTTGCCATTTGTGTTCTAAGGATCAACCTTCAAGCTGTTAGGCTTCGAGTGAAGGTATTGGCTCTGATTCCAATTGTTGGAAATACTAAGAGGGGGGGGGGGGGGGGGTAAATTAGTATTTATTTTCAATTGTTGTTTTTACCAATTAGATCACTTATATTTAGAACACAAAATGAACAATAAGAATAAATTCTTTTATTAATTTCTTTTTTTACAATAAATCAAGTACAATATATGTAGGGCTCCAACCCCAAATGAAGACATTGATCTTCAATCTCCCAGGCTCCAACCTGTATTTGCCAAGCACCGACTTGGACTTCCAAGGCTCCAACCTTGTCAATTCTGAGGCAACAACCTCAAGGGCTCCAACCTTATATCTGATACAGACTCCAACCTGGTCTCTTGAGGACTCCTATTCTCTAGGGCTCCAACCTTATTTTCCAAGGCACCAACCTTGTCTCTATGAGGCTCCAACCTCCAACTTCAATTTGTCAAGATATATTTGGTTATACTTCACAAATCCCATTGTCTTCTTCAACGAGCCCTGACAATCTTCACCTATCCCCTCTCTTAGTCTCCATGTTACTTCATCAATGACAATTGTGTTCTTCACATGAAGGTGTCTCCAATGCTCTTCATGTCACCCAAATGATCTCCAAGGTCAACTCATGATGACTTCAATGCATCATAATCTCCAAGGGTGTCTCCAAGACTTCAATCAATGCTTGGTGATGTCTTAAGGTGTCTTCAATCAATTTCACAAGTTATGCACAAGGTATTCCAAACAACTTCAAGTACAAGGACTACTACAAACTCTTCTTCAAGGCTTCAAATCCACTCAAAAAGTCTGCTCTAGCAAGGTTTAAGTCTACACAAAGAATATTCCAAGAGTTGTCCCAATAATTTCTTCCAAGACACTTCAACCAGGATGCCTCAAGGTGTATTCACAATGGTTCCTCCAAATGCTTTAAGATCTGCTCAACGATTTGCTCCAATATGCTCTATGTCAAGATCTTCTTCACTTGTACACCCCTCCAAGTTCATCGTTCAATACTTTAATGTCAAAATATTTTACTGCTCTCCCATAGATCCTTCAATATCCTTTATTGTTCACTATCCTTTAATGCTCATTCATTATTATTCATAGGACTGCAATGGTTATTGTTTTGAGTCCCTCATAAATTTGAGCCTTCCCAAGTGTGACAGGTACAATGCATCCAAATTGTCCTTCAATTCTGTTTGCAGTTGTAGGTAGATTCTGTTCAAGGGATATGAGAGGTAATTAGCACTCTTCCACAACAGTTGTCCTCTAATTTGTCACAGGTCCGAGCTGAAACAAATTTGACCCTTCCAAAAATTTTGTCCACAGTTTGCATCTTGTTGTCCGAGCCCTCCACACATGTTATCCACAAGACCGAACTTATAAAAGTTTGAGGTTAAGATGTCACCGAAGCCCTTCCGAGTGCCTTAGTTACAGTACATGGTAATGCTATCCCTTTTTTAGGTTCGAGAAAGTGTTTTCAATTTAGGGTACAACACTATTTTTATCATAGAAATGAAACCAAATAATATTTTCAGAATTTATCCTTAAGTTTCTTCTCCTCGGCCTTGAGCTTTCTCTCCTTGGTGCTTGTGCATCTATCTTTGTAATTCGTGATCGAATTCAATGAGTAAAAGTGATAGTTCTTAAGGTAATCTGAGCTTCGGTTTGGTCTTGAAGGATAACTTAATCTCAAAAAAATTAGCCCAAACAGTGTTTTAAAACATTCTCCTCGACCTTCTATTAGTTCTGTATGTTATCTCTGAAATTTGCACCGAATTAATGATGAAAAAGGAGTATTGGACGTCATATTTATACATGTTTTGACCTACGACAAATAGACACGTCTGTTGGGTGAAGGAGTATGAGCCTACACAAGTCGGCTCAAGTCGGCTAGGCAAAAATAATAATGTTTCTAACTTATAAATTCAATTTCTCATAATCTAGAAGGAGTTAGGAGGCTTATAATAGCTCATTAGAAAGGGAAAATTATTATCTACAAGATGATGTCAATTTCATCCTTAGGTGAGGTCATCTTCCCATCAAGAAAATTATATTTGTGAAACTGTCATTATTTGTTTTCATGGCATCCATTAGGATTTTATTTTTAGGCATTCAATTTTTAGGGCTTCTTCATCATAGGAGTAGGTGTCATTATGTAGGACATGCAAGTCATCATGATAGTACCCATCATTCATGTTATCACGAAGGTATAGCATCATGTATTCAATAATAGTGCAGGTCTTCCAAACTTCATTAAGTGCAACGTCATTAGGAGAGCTTCAAATAATATCTTCCTAGTCTTCCAACCTTTATCAAGTGCCATTAACAATCGTGGTCATTCATTTAGTGTATGACATCATCAATGACATCAAGACTTATCTTGACATCTTCGTGGATTGACATCATTATTGATGGTAACCTAGTCAACCAAGGGTTATGGCATCATCATCTGGAACCATGCATCTCAAGAATATTGACATCTTAGTCAATGCCATATTGACATCAATGACAACGTTGATTAACAAATATTTCCCCCAACTCTTGTAGTCGATCTCTTATTTGTAACACCCTCATAAGATGTGAGGTTATCCCTTCTTCCTTTGATACCTTCATCTTGTATAGGTCGATTCTCAAAGATATGACTTCTCCAACAGTGCTTATGGAGAGCAATTCTACTAGCTTATCCTAAATTTATTTTGATGTCTCCAACTTTGCTACATAAGGGGTGAGAGGATCCTTGATTGATTCTATAAGGATTCTTTGAGCCCTTATTCCCCCCTTCATATATTTTGATAATGCTTGAGCTTACTCTTTAGATGGTTTGGATATTTTACCATTGATATGCCCAATCACTTCGTTTTCAATAAGGATCAAGTTTGTCCTCTTTTTCCATGCAAGGAAGTTCGATGACCCAACCAATTTTTTTCTTTCCTTGCAAAATGAGGTCATTTTGATAGATTCAGACATAGATATAAAAATACTTAATTTTCAAGTGAAGATACTCCTAGAAGATGGAATCATCAAATTGATTCCTTTCCTTGATGATGTTGATAATAGAAGATGTATTCCTTCAAGTATGCTTTGAAAAGTGATCCTTTCTTCAATGAGAGGGAGATCACCCTGATGACTTTGATGATCATGGCAACGCTTCTTCTTGCTTCCTTGGATGATAGTGTCGAATGTGGAGGCTGCCCAAGATGCTTAAAATGTAGAGTCTTTCTTTGATTGTGTCGATGTAGGGTCTTTGAAAGTATAATTTTTGAGGTCTTCTCTGTGATGTTGCTTCTATATTGTACGATCCTTTATGAGATGGGTAGTCCTTGATGTTCCTTAAATCCTTTCTCCAAGATGATGTGTAGACTAGACCTTCTTGATGATTTGTTGTCCTCTTTGATGCCTTGACCTTTCTTGATATTCCTTTTGTTGGTCCTTCTACAATTTGCCTTTCCTTGTCTCCTCACCTTTGCTCTGATATCATGTTGAGAAATCTAGGGTATCTAGATAAGGTGATTTCTCTTACTTTGATAACGACTTGTGATGTATTTTAAACTTAACTTGAATAGCTTCTTCTTTCACTAATTATTATTATGTTCTTATCATCAAACAACTACCAAACCATAAAGAACAATAAGACAAGAGGATACAATATATAGGCTATCAACCAGGGCCAAAACTTTTCCTTTTGAGAGGAAAACCCACAAGAACTCTTCTCTTCTTATAGAACTTCAAATGACGAATTCCAAACCTATGACCCTTGACCAAGACCCCTCCAAGACCAAGTCAACTTCCTCCTTAATGAACCTCTTTCTTTCAAACATTAACCAAGTCAAATTGGCCTAGTACCTGCAACTTCAGCTTTTCTCTTACCTACAACTTTTCAACCTTCTGTACTTTTCACACACGTGGCAGATTTGGGGTAATTTTGATCTCTTCTTCACTTCACTTGGAGTGTGCTTACTTTCTTAAGAATTCTACTTCCTAAACAAGTCTTCTCGGCACCAAAACAAGACTTCTAGATGGCTTTGTAATTCAGTCTACTTGCAGCAGATGTATGCCCTAATTTTTCTTCGCATGTGTGAGGTATTTTAGCCCAAAACAATTCCTTTAATTCTTTGTTCTTCCTTATTTTGTCTTTCCTCTCCTTCATTGGTTATGTCTTGTCTTCTATTGCTAAATATTGAACTTGTTGTCATTGTCTGATCTCTTTCAAAGGAGGTCGAGTTTTTTCCTTATATATAGGCTTCTTCAAGAGGTCGAACAACCCTTCAATAGAACGACATGTCTTCTCAAGGAAGTTGACTTCACATTAGATAGGTCGACTTGTTGCCGGCAGCATGACAAGGTCTTGGAGGGTCTCCTTGGCACTTTTTTTTAACTATACAAAAATTTCTCTGACTTGATACAATAAGCCCAAATGGGTCTCCATACATGACAATGTCTCAATTGACTTGTAGACTCAATGGAAAGCCCTAAAACCACTCAATGGGTGCTTGACCTATAAAACAAATAACCTTGGGCATAAAACCCATGCCTCAAGGATAACAATAATAATTTTATTTTTATCTTTACATCAAATACATAAAATCATTATTACATATGTCATTATGAAAACCAAACCTAGTTACATATTTCAACAGGAACTTGGTCGAATGTGCCCCTTTTGTAGCAACTCCTAGATCTGCCACTTGATTTCCTCATTTTCCAGAAGAGAATGACGATATATTATTCCATTAGGTAGAGGTGCACCGTGTTAGTTTTTGTAGAATCAAGTAGGTGTTCTAGTCTCGACTTTGGTCAGAGAGGCTAAGGAACACAAGATCTCCAAACCTGTAAAAATTTTCAGGCAAAAATATCTAGAGATGGTTCAACTAAGTTAATTGATCAATAATTAAATCTTTCCTATGTCTAACTTAGGAAAAGTGATTAATTAACAGTAATTAAATGAGAAAGGTGAGATTTCTCTATAAGCTCACGTGGATCTAGTTGGATATGATCCTCGTCGTTGATGGGGATCTAATCATGGTCGTTGGTGAGCCAATGAGAGATTATAACAGCATCTCGATGGGGATGGAAAAGACACACCATTAGTGTGAATTCCTTGGAAAATCGAGCTACCTAGTTACAAAGATTGAGCAAGGGAGAGAAGTCTGAGCAAGAAGGAAGGTAGGGTGAGATTCAGGGAGCAGCAGAGTCATTTCCGACAGAGGTTCTCAGCAGTAGAGTAGTTTTAGTTGGGAGTTGAATTATTTTTACAAAGAGGCTGAGCAACCAGAAACACCAATTCAAAGTGTCGGAAAGTGATAGTTTCAGTTGCAGGAGACCAAGAGATTACTTGGAAGGAAAAGTGAGTCACTTGAAAGGCTAGAGGGAGGAAAGACGGCTCATCCAGAGCTAGCTCACAGGCAGTGCGAATTATTTGGGCCAAGAAGTTCACATTTCTTGCCAGTGCAAGCAGGGCCAAAGGGGTTGAGTTTGGTCGCAGAAGGGAGGATTTTCCT
This sequence comes from Pinus albicaulis, assembly GCA_034641835.2. Classification (NCBI taxonomy): domain Eukaryota; kingdom Viridiplantae; phylum Streptophyta; class Pinopsida; order Pinales; family Pinaceae; genus Pinus; species Pinus albicaulis. The sequence continues at coordinate 790,681,168 of CM076578.1, read as the reverse complement.
CCAAATAATTTTGGCAACATATTTTGTTGCAGGATAGTCAGTTTGGCATCAAGATTTGTATATAGAATTTTTTTATTGCATAATAATAGTAAAACCTCATTTGTTGCATCGATTTTCCCACATTGGGTTTTTTCGAGGACATTTGTCCAAAAATAAGGGTGTCATTTTTATGTGTGTGTACTCTATATTTATCAGTTTCGACATTTTATTTTCCGCGACATTTTTATGGTGAAAATTGCAGTTGTGTTTTTATTCGTTGTTTTCGTAGCAAATAAACTTCACTTAATATTAATCAGTTAGAAGAATAATTTCTAGTTGTTGCAATAGACTTGAAAATTTCACATGGTATCAGAGAAATGTTGAAGACAGATCAAGAGCTCAAAAGTGGGGAGGAAATTTCTGCAGGTTTAGAGGGATTTTTGCAGCAAAATTTCCAGGTCTGCACAAAAGGCTAGCTAGGCAGTTCGAATTGTTGGGCAAAAAATCGATTTCCAGATCTAGACAGGAGGAAAAATTTAATTTTTTCCAATAGCAGTTCCAGTGTGTAGTGGTATAGACGGTAAGAAGTTCCTGTAAGAATATCAGTTAGTTCGTTGAGCATATTTGGGCGCAATTGGTTTGCAGCAGTAATATCAGTAGCAGAATCAATGCCAAGTGGAAGAGAAATAACACACACAAGGTTTTTTCTCAAAGGTTTTCTTGATTGAGTTTTTTGGAGGAAAACTATGATTTCCAGTTGCAGGTGGCAGTAGCAGCTAGCAGAACCGTGCATTCCAAGAGAGAGTGTGAGTAGCAGAGCAAGCATCCAAGTAGGAAAGAGAGGAGATTCATGTTTATTTCCCAGTTGTGAGTTTTGCAGAAATGACCTCAATAGGACTTCGAGACTAGGATAGGATAGATGGAGCCTTGAATTATTATATTTGAAAATCCAGAATTTCTTTCCTACTAGATGAGCATGGTTTGAAGAAGTATGAAAAGAGAGCTATGGCCGTACCTGTATATCCATAGCAATAATAGCATTAAAAAAGGAGATGGCCAGGGCAAAGTGGTTGATACTTGATCACATTCGGGATCATATAGTCTCACACTTAGTGGACAAGAATATGGCCAACAAAATGTGGGATGTGATTGCTACGCTTCTCCAGAATCCTTTCGAGAACAGGAAGATGTTCATGAAGGAGAAGTTGTGGCTCACTAGGATGCATAAGGGTGAAGGAGTCACTCCTTATCTCACCAAGATTCAGAATGTCCAAGACGAGCTTGTCGTAGTTGGAGAAGCACCTCTAGAGAGTGAGTTGGTGCATATAGCTCTCAATGGTTTCAACCCAGAGTGCACTACCTTCGTCCAAGGTATCACTGGACGAGATAATCTACCAGGATGGGATCGATTGTGGGAATATTTTATGCAATAGGAGATGAGGCTTGCTCTAGTTGATTGCAATATCAGTGGAAGCAGTAGCAAAGGATCGAAGAGTGTGAAGGAAGAGGAGAATGTAGCCCTTGCATTAAAGGGGAAGGAAAAGAAAGGTCCCAATTAGGGACAAGGCTCAAAGGGAGGAGAAAATAAAAATAAGGATCTGTAGAAGATCAAGTGCTCTAGATGTGGTGAGTTTGGTCACTATAATACCCAGTGTCCCAAGAGGAAGAAGGACGAGAAGGAGAAATAGTAGCAAGTAGCAACTTCGACATAGAACGATAATTTGTCTTCCAGGTTGGAAGAGGAATTCACATTGTATGTAGCTATACCTAGAGGTGAGAGGTGGGGAGACATTAAGCTCTAGATCCCAGAGTTGCAGAGATTTAGGAAGGGTCCAAGGAAGACTACATCGAACAGGTGTTCCTTCTTCGATCATTACCCTTCCTACAGGGGCCCACAATGTCTAGTAGAAAATGGATCAATGTTTAGGATTGCACTGTCAAATCTTGAGGGACAATTGCAGTAATGTTTGCAATAAGATGTTGAGGGGCGGCGAGAAGTTGGAGCACAGAAAGATACTCAGTGGACAATGCAGAGGCAAGTTGTAGTCAGAGAATCAGGAGATTGTTGTAGGGCCAGTCCAAGGACAAAGATAATTCATATTTTTTGTTCTCAGTTGCAGTAGTTGCAGCAACAACAATAACATGAGATCAGTTGCAACACAAAGAAAAGTTGGCAGTAGTTTAGGTTGTACAGTGAAGTGTTAGTAGCATCGCAGATGCAGGATTGGTTCAACTCAGGGTGGCAGATGAATCAGAGTTGCACAGTGTCATGATGGACAGTGTCAGATAGTCACAGTTGTCAAACATCAGCAATGTGTATGGAGAATGTTATCGAGACAAAGTGAGAGAACACCTTCCTCGCTAAGAGGGAGTGTTAGTTTTTGTAGCATCAAACAGGTGTTCTAGTCTCGACTTTGGTCATAGAGGCTAGAGAACACAAGATCTCCAAACCCAGAAAATGTTCCAGGAGAAAACACTTCAAAGATGGCTCAATTAAGTTAATTGATCGGTAATTAAATATTTCCTAAGCCTAACTTAGGAAAAGTGATTAATTAACAGTAATTAATTGAGAAATTTGAGATTACTCTAGAAACTCAAATGGATTGAGTTGGAGATGATCTTAGTCGTTGATGGAGATCTAATCATCGTCGTTTGTGAGTAAACGAAAGATTATAAGAGCAACTCGATGGGGATGGAGTGTTGATTTTTGGTGGCAACGGATGTGCTCTAAGTCTCAAATGTTGTGGAGAGGCTTAGACACATGTATTCCATATAACCCAGAAATCGTTTAGTGAAATTCCACTCAGATTGTATTCTATAGAAATAATTAATTATTTTTAAAGAAACCCTAAGTCTAAACTTAGGAAAATAAAATAATTAAAGTGTATTAATAGAATATGAGTGAAAATGATCTAGAATACATGGATCAAATCAAAATTTAATCTTAGTCGTTGATTAGAGATCTAATTTGGGTCATTGGTTCAATGAGAAGATTGTAAGAAGGACTTGAAGGGTCATTTGCAAATTACTTTTGGAGACACAAAGAATCTAGAGATCGATTTTTTCTGATGGAGAAGTGCTCGGAAGAAAATCAGATCTAAGTGATTCTTGATTGCAGTGAGGGGCAGTAGATCTGGTTGAAAGATTTCCCGAGCTAAAGAGTACACAACAACAAAGACAGAAAGAACCACAGCAACAACGCAGAGCCAGTGACACAGTGCTTACACAGTCACTGTGCAGAGCTAGAGGGAAATTCGTTTTCCCGTTGAGGAGACATCGTAGAGCCGGAGTTGGATCCCAGAGAGATTTTCCAGACGCCAGAAGAATTCAGTTTCCAGCAAGCAGTGGGACCAGCACAGAGGCAGAGGGCAGCCACAGTTGTGACACAGTTACTGCGCATAGTGACACAGTCATTGCATAGAGGCAACGTAAGGTAGTCTAGCCTTGGTGCAGATCAGTACCAGATTCCCGTGGAGGAGTGAGGTTTGTCTCACAAGATATCTTCTCTTAGTTTCTCTGTATGATTTGACAATCTCATCAATCATAGATTTGTACTCAGAATTTATAACATAAACCCTCAGATCTGTTGCACTGGTTTTCCCGCATTGAGTTTTTCTGGGGACATTAATCCAAAAATAATTGTGTCGAATGGTTGTGTGATCTATGCATGTTCATATTTGTTTTCGCAATTGTATTTCTTCTGCAGTTTAAATGTGTAGGTTGTAGTGAATGGATTTTGATATTTACTTGTAGAAAACACTAAATAATTTGTTAAATAACGAATAGAAGAATTTCCATCAGTTGTTGACAAAATTTTCACATGGTATCAGAGCTTGTTTAAGCTAAGTGCAAGCGAGACAAAGAACAGATCTAGTAGATCCAACATTGAAGCAGAAGTTGGGGATCAAAGAGTCACGTAAGCACTAGATCTATTTCCCAATGAAGTATGCAGTCCAAGCTAAGAGGGCTAGACCAGCAGGAAAATCTCTCTCTGAGTGAGCCGACAGAGACGTAGGATTGTTCCAGATTGTTGTTTGTTTGAGGTAGAGGAAGTAGCGCAGGAGATCTATGCAGATCAACAGTTGGAGGTACGCAGTTGACTGCACAGCAGGGATTGCTGATGCAGAGTGTTAGGAAGCGTAGCTAAAACATAGTTTTGGGGATTTCTGGCCTCAGTGAGTTTTCTTTCCCAAGAAACGTAGATCTCCCGTATAGTAGCAACAGATTTTGTGGCTTTCTCCATCAGGAGTGCATAAATCTAGCTGCGCAGAGGGTGAGAGGCAACAGATCGACAGCGTTTGGGTGAGATGGAAGCTAGTGGGTTGCTTGACCAAGACCAGTTGGAGGGTGCCTCCAACTATGTAATCTGAAAGGCAAGGGTCTGCTTCCTTCTAGATGAGCATGACCTCAAGCACTATATCGAAGTTCTCAGGCTGAACCGGTGGATGTAGCAGCATTAAGGGCCTTTAAGAAGAATTTGGCAAAGGCCAAGTGGTTGATCCTCAACGGAGTGAAGGGTCATATTGTTTCACACATCTCAACGAAAGGAACAACCAAGGAGATGTGGAATTCATTGGAAACACTTTATCAAGGGTCTTCCGAGCAGCGGAAGATGTTTCTAGAGGAGAAAATGCAGACCACCAGGATGCAGAAGGGAGAATGCATTGATCCATTCTTGTCTAGACTTCAGGGAAACCGCGATCAGCTGGCACTTGTGGGAGCAGCTCCTCAGGCCACATACATGGTCAGAATTGCCTTAAATTCCCTTTCCAAAGACTATTAGGTATTTGTCTAGAGCATCATGGGCAGAGAGAATTTTTCGGGCTGGGAATCGATGTGGGCAGCTCTTTAGTAAGAAGAGATGATGAGAGATTTACTCAAGTGTCAACTTGAGAGCAGCAGTAGTAGTGGTTCGAAGGTAAAGAAGGAAGAGGATGAGAATGCAGCCCTTGCATCAAAGGGACAGCAAGAGCAGCATAGGAGGAAGAAGGATTTTTCAAAGATCAAATTCTTCCGGTGTGGCAAGATGGGACATTATGCCACACAATGTCCTCTAAAAAAGAAGGGCAAGGATGAGAAGCATGATCCACAGGCTGGAGAAACGAAGATAGAGGAGGAGGAGTTTTCTATGATTTCTCATATACTTCCACGAGGGAGGTGAGCTGATTTGGAATTGTAGACCCAGAGATCTACAAGATGGGCAGGACCTTGAGGAGTCCATCTCTTGGATCATCACCTTGCTACGAGAGCCCAAAATAGCAGTAGCAGGATGGACTAGTCCCAGTTGGTGCAAAGGAGTGCTGAAGTGACAGCGCAGTGGTTAGCAGCGCCATAGGCTGAGCAGCGTAGAGAAATGTTGCAGCAGCACAGAGGGATACAGTGTAGAGCAGTGACAGCACAACAGCCTCGGAGAGGCAGCGAAGAGGCTAGCAGCAGTCAGATCTTCATCACCGAGATGTAGTATACTTGTCCAATTTTGGATGTTTTTCAGTTGCAGAAAGCAACTGTGATGCAATGCAGTAGCAGTTGGCAGTGGCAGAGTCAGCAGCAGCACATATGTAGAATTCAGAGGGAGTTGTAGTACAGATGCAGTATACTTGTCCAATTTTGGATGATTTTTAGTTGCAGAAAGAAACTATGATGTAGTGCACTAGTATTTGGCAGTGGCAGAGTCAACAGCAGCACGAATGCAGATTTAGAGGGAGTTGTAGTACAGATGCAGTGTTGATAGTGCCAGTGACAGCAGCAGTACAGATGCAACATTTGCGTAGAATTGATGGGCGATAGTGTTGGACATCAACAACACAGAGGGATATGCTTCAAGATCAGAACAATATGCAGCATGGCATATTGTTAGAGCACATTCCTGGATAAGAGGGAGTGTTGATTTTGGTTAGCATCAGATGTGCTCTAAGTCTCAAATATTGTGGAAAGGCTTAGACACATGTATTCCAGATAACCCAACAATTGTTTGGTGAAATTCCACTCGGATTGTATTCTATAGAAATAATTAATGATTTTTAAAGGGACCCTAAGTCTAAACTTAGGAAAATAAAATAATTAAAGTGTATTAATAGAATATGAGTGAGAATGATCTAGAATACATGGATCAAGTCAAAAGTTAATCTTACTCGTTGATTAGAGGTGTAATCTAGGTCGTTGAAGTTTCAACGAGAAGATTATAAGAAGGACTTGAAGGGTCATTTGGAAATTACTTTTTGGAGACACAGATAATCTAGAGATCGAAATTTTCTGATGGAGCAGCGCTCGGAAGAAAATCGGATCTAAGTGATTCTTGATTGCAATGAGGGGAAGTAGATCCATTTGGAAGATTTCCTGAGTCGGAGAGTACACAACAGCAAATACAAAGAAATCCACAGCAGCAGCGCAGAGCCAGTGACGCAGTGCTTACATAGTTACTGCACAGAGCTAGAGGGAAAGTCATTTTCCTGCTGAGGAGACATCGTAGAGCCAGAATCATATCCTGGAGAGATTTTTAGGATTTTCAGGAGGCCAGAAGGCTTTAGTTTCCAACAAGCAGTGAGACCAGCACAGAGGCAGAGGGCAGCCATAGTTGTGACGCAATTACTGCACAGAGTAATGCAATCACTGCGGAGAGGCAGCGCAGGGCAGTCCACCCTTGGTGCAGATCAGTGCTAGTTTCCCGTGGAGTGAGGTTTGACTCACAAGATCTCTTCTCTTAGTTTCTCTGTATGATTTGACAGTCACTTCAATCATAGATTTGTAATTAGAACTTACTACATAAGTACATAAACACTCAGATTTGTTGCACTATTTTTCCCGCATTAGGTTTTTCCGGGGACATTAGTCCAAAAATAATTGTGTCAAATGGTTGTGTGATCTATGTGTGTTCAGATTTGTTTCTGCACTTGTATTTCTTCCGCAATTTAATTGTGTAGGCTGTAGTGAATGGATTTTGATATTTACTTGTAGAAAACAGTAAATAATTTGTCAATTAAATAATGAATAGAAGACTTTCCATCAGTTGCCATAGTAGGACTCCTGAGTTTGATGGAATTTTCACATGGAGAAGACACACTAGTAGTGTGAATTCCTTGGTATATCAAGCTACCTAGTTGCAAAGATCAAGCAAGGGAGAGAAGTTCGATCCAGAAGGAAGGCAGGGTGAGATTGAGGGAGACACAGTCATTTCTAGCATAGGTTCTCAGCAGCAGAGCAACTGTATTTGGGAGGCTGAATTATTTTTCAAAGAGGTCGAGCATCTAGTGCGAGAAACCAAAAACCCTAGTTCGAAGTGCCAGAAAGTGATTGTTTCAATTGTAGGAAGCTGAGATATTACCTAGAAGGCAGAGCGAGTCACTTTCAGTGCCAGTGGGAGAAAGGATGGCTCATCCAGAGCCAACGCGCAGGAAGTGTGCATTTTTTTCCAGTGCGAGTTGTCATAAGGAAGTGCGACTAGGGCCAGACGGGCCGAGCTTGGTTGCAAAAGGGAGGATTTTCCTCCAAATAGTTTTGGAAGTATATTTTGTAAGAGGATAGCCAATTTGGCATCCAGATTTTTACTCAAAATTTTTGTTGCTGCATAATAATAATAAAAGCCACATCTATTGCACCGGTTTTCCCACATTGGGTTTTGCTGAGGAAATTTTTCCAAAAATCACGGTGTCATATTTATGTGTATGCTCTATATCTCTCAGTTCTAGCATTTTACTTTCCGCAACATTTTTATGTTGAAAATTGTGGTTGTGATTTTATTCATTGTTTGTCGTAGCAAATAACCTGCACTTAATATTAATCAGTTAGAAGTATAATTTCCAGTTGCCGCAATAGATTTGAAAATTTCACACGTCGTGGGTCAGATCAATCAAATTCTTGACCTGATCAGATCAATCGGGGGTCAGATCAATACACAACACTACCTCAACATGTTGTAAGTGCTCCTCCCAAGTCTGGTTATAAATTAGTATATCATCAAAGAACACCAATACAAACTTCCTCTACTGCCCACGAAATATGTGGTTCATGCATGACTGGAAATTTGTTGGTGCGTTGGTCAGCCTGAAGGGCATAACCAAGAACTCAAACTGCCCATAGTGGCATAGAACATTGTCTTGGAGACATCCTTGTCCCTCACTTGAATCTGATGGTACTCCGATTGCAAGTCAATCTTCGAGAAGAACTTAGCCCCTGTCAGCTCATCCATCAACTCATCAATGTGTGGGATGGGGTAGCGGTTCTTCAATGTCTTCTTGTTGAGGGCCCAGTAGTCTATGCACATGCATAAGGACCCATCCTTCTTCTTCACCAGAAAAATTGATGAAGAAAAAGGGCTGGAGCTAGGCCTAATGTGCCCAAGTGCCAATAGCTCATGGATGGCCCTCTCGATCTCATCCTGGTATGCCTTGGGATGTCAGTAAGGGGTGGTGACCACAGCCTGTACCCCCGGCTCCAACTCAATAATGTGGTCAAACCACCAGTCACGTGGTTGACTAGGAGGTATATCTCCAAACACCATTGGGTACCTGTCAAGAATGGCATGTATCTCTAGATGTGGTGGCTTAGGTTTTCCCCCAACCTTTGAAACTCTCAACTCCACAACTCACTTAATGTCTCCATGTCTCAAATCAGCCTCCATCCTATGTGATGAAATTGTCTGTGGTGGATAGGAGTGCAAACCTTGTAGCAAGACTGGCCTGCCATTCGGCCCTACAAACTCCATCTTCAACTTCCTCCAATTCATGGTGACTCTGCCAAGTGAATAGAGCCACTGGACCCTCAATATTACGTTGCTGTCTGGCACATCCACCACAAAGAAATGATTTTTCATGGAGTAGTTCACCATGGTCACAGTCAAGGCAGGAACATAGTGTGTGCACTGCATGGTTCTGTCTCCCGGTACAAGGACTGAAAACCCCTCAAACTCCTAAGTCGTGATGCCCCTCCTTTGCACCATATGGGCATCAATGAAATTTTGGGTAGCCCCACTGTGCACTAGAACTGAAACACATTGTCCCTAAACAGTGTTGTAAGATGTAACTAGGTCGGTCTTCATGTTGACTATGTAATTATGAAAAGAAGGAGACAAAGATAATAAAATGTATTTTGTTTTACTTGCTTCATGGTGTTCATGAGCAAGATTTTTATAGGTCTATAGACTTCTTCTTGATGTCTATTAGGTTTTGTCTTATGAACGAAAGTGTAATTAAGAGTCATGTAAATGGAAGAATATCCTCCAAGACAATGCGGAAGAATGGCCTTCAAGACTGCCCATATTCAACGTTGAAGATAAGCCTAATTGCTGCAAGGAAGTCGGCCTACAAACTGTGTGCAAGTCGGCCTATATAATGGCTGGAAGGTCGGCTTATTATCTGGCAAGAACAACTATTTATATCCTACATATGCTGCGTAGAAGAGACAAGTTTTTGAGGATCTGTCTGAGGATATATAACGGTTAAAAGTGCGGATCTAAGGACAAAGTTTAGTGCAGATTGAAGGGTACAAATTGAGGAAAGGACAGGAAGACATAGACTATGGATAGGCACAAGGACAGACTGCGGATAGGCATAGCAAGGGACAGATTTGTGATTTGATGAAGCTGGACTGCGTATAGGTGTAGATAGGTGCAGAAGAGAATTTTTGGATTAATCTTAAGCCCTACAAGATTATCAACAAACAATGCCCCTGATCCTCAAGGTAAAAAACTTGGGTACCCCACGCAGTGATGCAAGGACCCCTACGAAAGGTGCAAAGGAAGCTCCCCCTGTTGGTGGTGGTGGTGGTGGTGGTGGTGGCCCTCTCTCCTGAGATGTTGCGCTGTCATCTCCACCCATATCAAAATATGTCTCATTCATAGCATCGCTTTCAGAGAAGACCTCAATATAGTGGGCCTTGCCCATTTCACACTTGTGGCCTGGTGCCCACGGCTCCTGACAGGTAAAACATAACTTCCTCCTTTGGAGGTCTCTCCATGTGTCCTCATACATTGGTCCACACCCCTATTTGGCCCTCGGTGGTGGAGCCCTAGTGTCTCCCCCCCTCTACTGGAAACCTTGTTTGGCTGGTAGTGGTGCTCTAGCCTTAGGTAGGACATCTTGTAGGTCTCTAGCTCTCCCCACTACATCTTGCAACATAGTGGGCCTATTAGACCTCACTAATCCCCGTAATGGCTCTGCTAGCCCCTCCACAAACATGTAAATCCTCCTGCCCTCCAAAAAGTCTGGCACCATCACAGACAACCTCAGAAACTCTAAAATGTACACCTTCGCGCTCCCAGTCTGCTTGAGCCTAGTCAACTCCCCAAAATACTCCTCAGGGTCTTTCCTCTCAAACCGCTCAAACACCTTCCTGGTGAAATCATCATAAGTTGTAACCCTTGTGTTCCCTAATGTGGCCAGCCCATGGAACCACCAATCATGGGCTTCCCCTTGATTGCCTCTCTCTCTGTCATTTGGTTTAGCTGGAAATAGACATCCAACTTTTCGACCTACGCCTTGGCCGAGCTCTTGGAAGATCCATTGAAAGTAGGGAGAAACAACCTCCCCATAGTGTGTTGCAATTTTGTCCCCTGTGTGCAGCCTCCTCCACTCTGTCCTTTGGGTCTATTGTTACCCTTCAACTAGCAAAGATCTCTGAAAGTAATGGCCTTCCAAAAATCAGCACCATAGGACTAGTACTCCAAGAACTAATCTCCATAAGGTGTATTTGCTTGGTCCTGCTGCCCTCCAGTTCCAGATGTTAGGAATGTGGGAATGTTGGATCTAGGGGGTGTGTTTGGAATTACAGGTAGGTTGGGATTGAGGGATGCATGTTTTTGCGAAGTGTCAGATCCTTCCCCCAACTCGAATTCCCCTTAGACTCCCTTACCCTTGTTGTCTTTGTTATTTCGATGGCCCATTTCCTCAATGTTCTTGGACAAATCATGCACTGCTTTCAACAGAAGATGGGAAAACTCCTCCTCCTTGCTCCTTTTTCCTCCCTCATTATCCCCGATGTTTCTTTCCACAACCTCCAGTTCAGCGATCATAGGATCTAAGGTAATCTCCCACTGCCTTTCCCTACTCCTATACCTCTGCCTCTGGTATGTTGCGTTATGCTTATCTTCTAGTGTCATAGACCGCATGGCTCCCACATGCTGAGCCAAGTCTATGAGCTCTGATACCACTATAATATCCCTAGGGAAATTTTACAGTAAATAACACACATGCATGACATAAAAATCACACAAACATAAATATATAATCAGAACACAATTTGACACCAAACACTGAGTTGTTGAGCTATTTTATTAATAAATATGGGTGTACAAGAAAGGTGCTAGAATGAGTGCACCTCAGCTTTCTGAAGGCAAGCTAGCAAAGCCCCAAATGTAATATAGGTCACCCTTCTTCACTCAACCACTGCATTGCCCAAGCCCTGCACTGAAACTACCCAGAAATGTGTTTTCGGCTCAATGGATCTGCTGCTAGGGTCCTCTCCACTGCTCACAAAATTATGGGAAATTAATCCCAGCCTGCCCACGCAATACCTAGAAAACCCCGCGAAGGGTTTGGCCAGAGCTTGACCCAAAAAATTCAATCCTCTTTTTCTCGGGTGGTTGTACTGCTTGGCAAATCACTCCACTTGTGAAATTTGCTGCTAAAGACCACCAAAATCACTGCAATCCCTATTATAAGGATCCCTACGCCTTCCCTCCAAGTTTCCACCTCAAACTCCCCTCACTCCTCAACTTCTCGGAGTGACTCCACCAAGTACTGCGCAATCCCTACGCTTTTGTAGCTTTGTCCCTACCTGGGTACGAACTTACTATTGCTCGTATGATTTGGAACTCACTAGAACTCTCTCCTTGGGCTGGCACTCAAATTCCATCGAAGCAAGGGTTGGGATCTCCTCTTAGAAACACCCGTGTGTTGAGCAACACATGCAGACTCAGCTCCTGCTCAAGCGTGTTATGTCAAAAGACAAATTTAGAAATGATAAATGAATGACCAAGTGAGTTTCTCTTGCATCTTTTCTTCCAATGACTCCAAAATTCCCATGTGAGTCTAGCCCGTACCTTCCACACCAATTTAGCTCCAATGGGTGCATAGTTTCCTTGTGGGTAGTAATTCTCACTAAGTAGACCTAACGCTCCACTAATGTCGCAAACTTTCATCCCAACTCTAATGTTTGGGGTGCTCTAATGTCAAAATTCACATGTGGGACCCCTCTACCCACATTTCCTAAGTGCAAATCGATATGATGGAAAAACTGACAAAATTGGATATTTCACTTAGCAAAATGCTAAGTGGGAATATCACAGCAACAAAGCTCCACAAAAGATCACATCTCCAGAAGTAGAAAAATACAAAGGCTAAGTCGATCTCATCTAAAGAGGTCAAAACCCACAAAGATGGTGATGAGAAAATGAATGGAGTGTTCCCCCTCTTATAGGAGGCATGTAATGTTCCTTCCTAGAATAATTTTTCTGAAGTCAATTTCACAATTTTGTATTTTTGGCTATAGTGGGGGCCCACGAATTTTTGGAGATGAGACTTAGGAGAAGGGATCGAAATACTTTTTCTAGTGGAATGTGGGGCCCACACCCATATGAAATAAGAACCCCTAGATAAAAGTTGAATTTCCAAGGAGGGGGGTCGATATATTGAATGGAGGGACCGACATGAGGAGACAAGGAAAAATTATAAATAGGAGCATAGAAGTTATTGGGGATTTTTTTTCACTCATCTATTTCCTTTGTTGCTCAAGTTGTTTAGATGGGTCACAAATGTTGCTTAGCACAGAGCTTTCCACGGGGAGAGCTGTTAATTTTGGACAACTAGGTCCAAACTCCATGTTGTGATGCTCAAATGAAGATGCCAATATTTTTATTGGATTCCTCTTTCGGAGAGGTGCAAGATCGATCTAAAGATCATCTTGATCCGATGAGCAGAACATTTATTTTTAATTTATTCAAAATATGTGCAGGTCGGCGTGAAATAAAATGTAGGCTTAAAGCCCCAACAATTGTGTCACACACCCTCATTGATGGATATAAATAGGTCAATGTTGGACATCATTTTTCACTCATCCATCCTCTCACATTCTCTCTCATCATCTGATTGGTTCGATCACTTGGAGGCTCTTCTTCATCCACATGTGGGAAATCATAGCAAGGAGAAATTTATGTTTTTGACCTAGGGTTTCAACGCAGAGTTGTCCAGCGTTGACTTTGGTCAACGCATGGTAAAACTGACCCCAACTTTGGTCAACATTCTGATTTTTGTAGGCCGCATTTTCTGGCATAGAAATCAAGGTTGACTATTGACCGTTGACTGGGCTGTGTTGACTTTTTGTTGTTTGTATTGACCATTGACTGTGATAGCGTTGACTTTCGTTGACTTTGCGTTCACTGATTTGGTTGTCCAATAGGGTTGTGTGACACTTCTGGTTGGCCGATCGTATTGAGACTTTGCTGGTTGAAGCATCCCGTTGACCGCTGTAATGCACCAACACACATATATTTTTGGCTTGTCTTCTGTCGATCTACTAGTATGTTTTATCAGCATTTTACTTTCTTGTTTATGTGATTGCTGGTTGATATTGGGGATAAAAAGTAAAGTTGAATCAAGCATAGAACATCTACAAAAATTTACATGGTATTAGAGTTGAGGTGAAGACAAAGCCCTAGTTTGTAGTAATCATCGAAGAAGAGCATGGGTACCTCAAACTACAATGGGTTTAAAGCTGATGAAAAATTGACTGGGAAGGAAGACTTCCATGCCTGGAAGATGACATTTGATCTTAATTAGGAAGACCAAGATGTCATGGATTGTGTGCAGGGTAAAATCCAAGCGCCTCCATCCACTGCACCTGCTGCCACCAAGACAAAGTACAAGAAGGGGGAAATCAAAGCAACACTGATGATCAGGGACTCAATTCATAAGAGTCAGGTTTCCTACATCTCTAAGTTGGGCATATCCAAGGAGATGTATGATAAGCTGGTCAACATGTTCAAGGCCAACAATGCGAACCAAGTCCTATTCTTTAAGAACCAACTGAAGAATCTGAAGAAAGGCAGGGATGAATCCATTCAATCATATTTTTTGAAGCTGATCGAAATCAGGAATAATCTTCTGGCTATTGGGGAGACAATAGCTTATCGAGAGATGGTTCTCACCGCACTAGGAGGTCTCTCATCCAAATGGCGTGTATTCAATACTACCATTCTCAATAACAATGTCATACCTGATTTTGATGAAGTAATATCGAGATGTGTATAAGAAGAAACAAGGATGAAGGAATATGAAAATGAAGGAAATGTTTCCTTCACTGCTCGTGCTAAGAAGAAGAACTTTGGTGGTCTGAGGAACAAAGGAAAGCATACAAGGGGACCTTTCCCCTCAATTGTCACAAAGACATCTGATGTCTTGCAATTGATACATTCTGATCTGTTTGGTATGTTGCCCGTGACATCTTAGGGAGGATGTTCTTATTATATGAAGTTCATAGATTACTTCTCTCACAAAACCTGGATATAGTTCTTGAAGAAGAAGGATTAGGCTTTCATGTGGTTCCGTACCTTCAAAGCCTTGGTGGAAAATCTAACAGGGAAGAAGATCAATATATTGAGGACCGATAATGGCATTGAATATGAGACGAACGAGTTCAAGAAATTTTGCAGAGAAGCTAGCATCAAGATGAAGACCACAACTGTCTATACTCCTGAGCAGAATGGCGTTGCTAAGCGAAAGAACAGGACCATTGTGGAAGTTGCCCGTGCCATGATATGTGACCAAGGTCTTCCGAAGTTTCTGTGGGGAGAAGTTGCGAACATTGCTGTGTACATAGAAAACCAATGCTCGCATTTCGCTCTGGACTCCAAAACTCCTGAAGAGGTTTTCTCTGGTAAGAAACCTAACGTCTCACATTTTAGAGTTTTTGGATGTCCTGATTATTTTCATGTACTGAAGGAGAAGAGGAGCAAACTGGATGCCTCTGGAAAGAATGGAATGTTTGTGGGCTACAACGAAAATTCAAAGGCCTATAGAGCCTATGTGCCTGGTCAAAGGGAACTGGAGATATGCCACGATGTTACCTTTGATGAAGATGCTTCCCTGAGGAAAGTAATCAATCTTCCGACATCTGAGGAAGATCATGAAGCAAGGTCTGGTAATCAAGAAGAATCGAAGGATGAGACGATGCCCGATGTTGAAGGACCGATGGACCCTATTTATCCACCTCCTTTAATGAGGAAAAGACCATCATGGCTCAAGGACACTCTCGAGGATGTCGAGAGTCATATGGCCCCAAGGGGGACATTTTGTGAAAGCAAGAAGCCGAATAGATACCGAGGGTATCTAGCAGCCATGAGTACTATCGTACAATTTGAGCCTGGATCTTTTGAGGAAGTCGTAAAGCATCAAGTCTGGAAGGATGCTATGCACGAAGAATATGAGTCCATTATGAAGAATGATGTTTGGGATGTGGTTCCGAGACCGGAGAACAAAGCAGTTTTCACCTCGAAATGGCTCTATAAGATTAAGCATGGATCTGATGGAAGTGCTGAAAAGTTCAAGGCAAGATTCGTTGTCCATGGCTTCTCTCAAAAGGAAGGCGTAGACTATGATGAAATATTTGCACCTGTAGCCCGATATACCACTATTTGATCTATCATAGCCCTTGCTACTATGCAAGGATGGAATCTTCATCAGATGGATGTGAAGACCTCATTTCTGCATGGTGCGATAAAGAAAGAGGTGTATGTGGAGCAACCTTTGGGGTTCGAAGTCCAGGTTCGGGACACCCATGTTTGCAGGTTGAAGAAAGTCCTCTATGGGTGGAAGCAAGCACCCAAAGCTTGGTACGAGAGGATATATAGCAACCTGATGAAGTTGGGCTTCACTCGTAGTAATGTTGATCCAAACCTTTACTTCAAGGTTGATAGAGAAAAGCCTCTCATTCTGGTGTTGTATGTGGATGACCTCTTCCTGATAGGTGTTGACCCTCTCATTCATCACTGCAAGAGGGAGCTCCCTGCTGAGTTCGAAATGAAGGACATAGGACTGATGCATTACTTTCTACGTGTAGAGGTCTGACAGAGACCTGACAATATTTTCCTTTCTTAAGGAAAATATATTGTGAAGCTTCTGGAAATATTTGGTATGGTGGATTGTAAGTCCGTGTCGACACCAATGGAGCTCAACTTTAAGAAGTTGAGTGGCAGCGCTGCTGGGCCCGTGCTAGCAAATCCTACTGAGTATCGTCAACTCGTAGGGGGGCTGATGTTCTTATTGAACACCCGTCCGGATGTATGTTTTGTAGTGAACACTTTGAGTGACCATATGGTTGAGCCTCATCACTTTCACTAGGTTGGTGCCAAGAATCTGTTGAGACATCTTCGGGGCATGATAAACCATGGGCTAAGATACACTGCTAAGAGCGTGACACTCCATGGATATACTGATGCCGATTGGGCTGGAAGTGTGGTGGATCGCAAGATCACATCTAGATGTTGCTTCACACATAGGTCTGCTTCGAGCAGGAAACAGAAGTTGGAAGCCTTGAGCGCCGCTGAGGCCGAATATATTGGAGCATGTAAGGCCTATTGTGAAGTCACATGGTTGCGAAAGCTCTTCAGTGAGTTGTTCAAGCATGTGCTAGATGCCACCGTTATCCTTTGTAATAACCAGAGGGGGATTCGTTTGTTAGAGAATCTCCTGTTCCACGATCGATCCAAGCATGTTGATGTCTGGTACCACTTTATCCGAGATATGGTACAGCAAGGTGCCGTAAGGCTCGATCATATAGGAACTAATGAGCAGGTCGCGGATATTCTCACCATGCCCTTGGGGAAGGTCATGTTCCTAACCTTCTGTGAGAATCTTGGAATCGTGGAACGACCCTATTTTGAGGGTCTTGTTGGACGATGAGCTCTGGGAGCTCTGGGGGGCTTTGGGGATAGCTTCTCGGAGCTATAAGCACACACGGGGCTAGGCTTGCCGAACCTTTGGTGCTTCTACCCCACCGTTATGATGTTGAGTTGGTTCACCTCTCATGATCTGTGCCCCATATGCATCCTACCCATTGAGTCCCAGACTCATGGGAAGTACCTCTCATTTGGCTAGTGAGGTGGGAAAATCTAGAGACTAGTAGCAAAGACTCTTTGATGCATCCAATAGAGTCGGAATTGCCCTATTTCGGGTTGGTATGTGACTCTTTCAGTCCTGTAGAGGTTTCAGACATCTGGGCTAAATTTGTCAACCAGGAATGATGTCTTTGTGACTGACCCACTTTTGTTCTGAAATAAAGAAGCCAACAAAGCAAGTTATGGCGAGATGATGCACAATGTTTGGATTGCACAGGTGGATGGAGTTCTCCCTAGTTGAGAGGGAGTGTTAATTTTGGACAACCAGGTCCAAACTCCATGTTGTGATGCTCCGATGAAGATGCCAATATTTTTATTGGATTCCTCTTTCAAAGAGATGCAAGATCGATCTAAAGATCATCTTGATCCGATGAGCATAACATTTATTTTGAATTTATTCAAAATATGTGCAGGTCGGCCTAAAATGAAATGTAGGCTTGAACCCCCGGCAGTTGTGTCACACACCCTCATTGATGAATATAAATAGGTCAACATTGGAGGTCATTTTTCACGCATCCATCCTCACACATTCTCTCTCATCATCTGATTGGCTCAATCACTTGGGGGATCTTCTTCATCCACACGTGGGAAATTGCAGCAAGGAGAAATTTCTATTTTCGACCTAGGGTTTCAGCGCAGAGTTGACCATCGTTGACTTTGGTCAACACATGGTCAAACTGACCCCAACTTTGGTCAAAATTCTGATTTCTGCAGTCCGCATTTTCTGGCACACAAACTGAGTTTGACTGTTGACGGTCAACTAGGCTGTGTTGATTTTTTGTTGTTGTTGTTTGCGTTGACCGTTGACTGTGACAACATTGACTTTCGTTGACTTTTGCGTTGCCTGATCTGGCTGTGCAAGAGGTTGTGTGACACTTCTGGTTGGCTGACCGTATTGAGACTTTGCTGGTTGAAGCACCTTGTTGACTGTCGTAACGCACCAACACATATTTTTCGCTTGTCTTCTGTCGATCTACTGATATGTTCTATCGGCATTTTACTTTCGTGTTTATGTGATTGCTGGTTGATATTGGGGATAAAAAGTAAAGTTGCATCAAGCATAAAACATCTACAAAAATTTACAAGATCTCACCCTTCTTTCGGTGGACTTCGAGTGCCACCCTAGGAAGGTTATCTATTGCTACTTTGGTGAGGATATTTGTGGAGTTTGGAGCTCATTTCAGCTAGTTTCCTTCAGCTAATTCATACTCCAAGGAGGACACAGTAGGGAAATCGTATCATTCATTTTAGCTGGCTTCTTAGGATGTTTTGTCGGGAGAAATGTTGATTTATGGTAGCATCAGATGTGCTCTAGCCTTGTAATTTTGTATATAGGCTAATGCACAAGTATTCCATAAAACCCATAAATGGTTTTAAAATATTCCACTTAGAGATGATTTAATTAAATTAATTAATCATTTTTTAAGGTTTTCCTAAGTCTAAACTTAGGGAATTTGATTAATTAAAGTGTATTAATTAAATCAAGTGTGAATCTTCTAGATAAAGTCATGGATCACCTCCAAGTTAATCTTAGCCCTTGATTATGTTTTAATCTGGACAGTTGAAGAGTCAATGGAAGATTATAAGGAGGGTAAGGGGACTATGGAAAATACACTTGACACTTGAGCCATTGAGCATTTTTGAATTTGTGTGAGGAGACACGGCTTTTGATCAAGAACAAATCACTAGGGTCAAATCACTAGGGTTGGGTTTGCTAAGTGATTTGATTTAGTGATCAGATCCGGAGAGGGGCAGAAGCAGAGATTGTTCAGGAGGGCCAAGAATACATTTCAGAGAGAGGCAACATCAACGCAAGAGAGAGACAGTGCAGTTTCTGGCTAGGGTGACGTAGTTACTTTAGAGAATCACGCAGAGCTAGTGCAGTGTCTCTTGGAGTCAGTCTGGAGAAGGATAGGGGCTGGGGTTTTGAGCCAGGAGGGCCAAGATCCAACTTCAGATCAGCCAGATCAGCTGCAGAGAAGGGTGACGCGGTTCCTCTAGCTTTCCTACGCAGGCTTACACAGATCCAACGTAAGCAATCACGCAGAGCCAGTGAGGGCTTCATCAACGTTATTTTTGATCAGTCAGAGACTTGCTGAGTGAGGTATATCTCACAGTCATTTTTGTTGTCTAGATTTCTCTAAAGGGTTTGTCAGATGTTGGCACCCTAGTTGTATTCAAGATTCTATTGCTTAATAATACAAACCCTTAGATCTACTGCATCGGTTTCCCAAGTTGGGTTTTTCCGAGGACTTAGTCCAAAATAACTGTGTCAATGTGGTTGTTTTTCATTGAGTTTTTTTCAGATTGTTTCAGCACTTAGATTTATTCCGCAGTATTATTTGTGTATACTGCTTCAGTAATTACTTCGGTATTTCAATGTAATGAAATAATTATCAAATAATAGGATAAGTAATTCAGATTTGTTGGAGTAGGAATCCAGATCTAGGATTTTTCACATGGTATTAGAGCTTATTTACACTGAAGTGCAGGAGAAACAAAGAGAACCAGCAAATCAATGCTGTAGAGTCTGGGATCTGCGTAAGCAGCAACAAACCCTCCCAGAAAATTACGCTGTCCAGGCCAGGACAACATTCCAATGCATAAAAGGCTCCCTCTGAGAGAGTTGACATGGGGGTAAGCTTTTTAGTTGTTGAAGAGGTAGCGTAGCAAAGCAGCATAGCTGAAAGACGCAATTACTGCACAGTAGTAAGAGCTGGTGCATAAGTGTCAGAAAATTCTGAAAAACACAGTTGGGAATTTCTTGATCTCGGAGGGTTTCTTACTCAAAGAAATTTAGTTTTCCCCGTGTAGCAGCAAAAGAAGTGACTTACTCCACAAAGAGTGCGTAAGTCAAAGCTGAGTAGAGGGTTAGAGCAAGGTATCGACAGTTGAGAAGATGGCCAGCAACGGACTGCGTGACCAAGATAGATTGGAGGGTGCCTCCAATTATGTTGTCTGGAAATCAGGGATAGAATTTCCCCTTGATGAAAACGATCTGAAAGCCCTCATAGACAACGCAGTTGTAAAACCTCTTGATGCAGCACACCTGAGGCAGTTCAAGAAGAATATGGCTAGAGCCAAGAGGTTGATCCTAGATGGAGTGAAGGATCACATTGTAACTCACATAGCAGCGAAAATCACTACTAGAGAAATGTGGGTAAGGCTAGAAAAGTTGTACCAAGGATCTTCCGAGCAGCGGAAGATGTACCCTGAAGAGAAGATGTGGAATATCAGGATGAAGAAGGGAGAGCGTTTTGACTCCTTCTTGTCTCGGATTTAGGAGAACCAAGATCAACTGTCTGCAGTAGGATCTGCTCCTAAAGACTCAGAGCTAGTAAGGCTAACGTTGAACTCTGTTCCGAAGATTATCAAGTCTTCGTCCAAAGTATATTGGGAAAAGAAAGGCTTCCAGGATGGGAAGCAATGTGGGCAACATTACAGCAAGAGGAGTTGAGTAGAGATCTCCTAAAAATCCATTTGGAGGATGGAAATAACAGTTCAAAGGTTAAGAAGGAGGAAGAAGATAACACTGCCCTTGCATCAAAAGGGCAACAGAAGCAGAAGAAGAAAGATCTATCCAAGATCAAGTGCTTCCGGTGTGGAGAAATGGGGCATTATGCCACACAATGTCCTCTTAAGAAAAAGGATAAGAGGAGAAGGAAGATCCACATGCAGGAGCTGCCAAGATTGAGGCAGAGAAAGATTGTGCTATGTTAGCTCACATTCCAAAAGGAGAGAAATGGGTTGACTTAGAGTTTTAGATCCAGAATCGACAAGGAGGCGGGAGCCTTGAGTATTTCCAAAACTCTTGGATCACATGTGAGCGACGGAAGCCTAAAGACAGTAGAAGGATGGACATCAACAGCAGCAGAAGAACAGATGATGTAGTGGCTAGCAGTACTAGAACCTAATCAGCATAGAGAAGAGGCAGCAATAGCAGCAGTAGCGCAGTGCACACTGGTGCAACACAGTGTAGAGCAGTGCTCACGCAGTGCAGAGCATCAACAACACAGTATTCTCATAGAGCTAATGCAGAAACTAGCAGCAGTCAGTCTTATTTTTTCAGTTGCAGATCTACTTGTCCAATTTCAGATGTTTTTCTATTGCAATTAGCAACAGTAGCAGCAGTGCAGCAGCAGCAGAGATGAGCAGTAGTAGAAATAGATGAGCAGCAGCAGCATAGTGCACAGAGAGGCAGTGCAGTGCAGAGTGGTGCTCACGCAGTGCAGAGCAGTGCTCACGCAGTGCAGTAGCATGGATGCATAATTTAGAGGGAGTTGCAGTATAGTGGCAGTTGGCAGCAGCATGCAGAGTTAGCAGCAGTACAGTTGCAGCATTTGTTGTGCAGTATTGGTGAGCACATCAACAGCGCAACAGATATGTTCCAGAACTTATATCAACAGCACATTGAGGTGTTTTGCTAGAGCACTTTCCTCACTAAGAGGGAGTGTTGATTTATGGTAGCATCGGATGTGCTCTAGCCTTGTAATTTTGTATATAGGCTAAGACACATGTATTCCATAAAACCAAGAAACAGTTTTGAAAATTCCACTTAGAGATTATTCAATTAAATTAATTAATCATTTTTTAAAGTTTTCCTAAGTCTAAACTTAGGGAATTTGATTAATTAAAGTGTATTAATTAAATCAAGTGTGAATCTTCTAGATAAATTCATGGATCACCTCCAATTTAATCTTAGCCCTTAATTATGTTTTAATCTGGACCGTTGAAGAGTCAAGGGAAGATTATAAGGAGGGTAAGGGCCCTATGGAAAATACACTTGACACTTGAGCCATTGAGCATTTTCGAATTTGTGTGAGGAGACACAGCTTTTGATCAAGAATAAATCACTAGAGCTGGGTTTGCTAAGTGATTTGATTCAGTGATCAGATCAGGAGAGGGGCAGAAGCAGAGATTGGTCAGGAGGGCCAAGTATACATTTCAGAGAGAGGCAACATCAACGCAAGAGAGAGACAGCGCAGTTTCTGGCTAGGGTGATGCAGTTAGTGCAGAGAATCACACAGAGCTAGCACATTTTTTGGCTAGTGTGACGCAGTTAGTGCAGAGAATCACACAGAGCCAACGCAATGTCTCTTGGAGTTAGTTTGGAGAAGGATAGAGGCTGGGGTTCTGAGCCAAGAGGGCCAAGATCCAGCTTCAGATCAGCCAGATCAGCTGCAGAGAAGGGTGACACAGTTTCTCTAGCTTGCCTACGCAGGCTTATTCAGATCCAGCATAAGAAATCACGCAGAGGCAGTGAGGGCTTCATCATCGTTTTCTTTTATCAACCAGAGACTTGCTGAGTGATGTATATCTCACAGTCATTTTTGTTGTCTAGATTTCTCTAAAGGGTTTGCCAAATGTTGGCACCCTAGTTATATTCAAGATTCTACTGCTTAATAATACAAACCCTCATATTTGTTGCACCGGTTTTCCCAAGTTGGGTTTTTTCCGGGGACTTAGTCCAAAAATAACTATGTCAATGTGGTTGTTTTTCATTGAGTTTTGTTCAGATTGTTTCAGCACTTAGATTTATTCCGCAGTATTATTTATGTAGATTGCTTCAGTAATTACTTCGGTATTTCAATGTAATGAAATAATTAACAAATAATAGGAGAAGTAATTCAAATTTGTTGTAGTAGGAATCGAGATCTAGGATTTTTCACAAGAAATTTAGTGTAGCTGCTCCAGGGGAAGACTAAGCCTTGTGGAGAATTTCGAGGCTAGATATTGTTGCCTTTGGGCAAGATGAATTTCTCTTTTCAGGGTTTGCGCAGGGGGGATGTTGGACAGATTCGTGTGGTGTCAAGCTCAACCCTTGAGTGCCGAAATTTGTGGTAGAACGCCTCTCTACTATAGGAGAAATTTCCCTAAAGCCCTTCATTAGCAGATTGTGGAGGAATAAGGGGGATTTCAACAGTTTTCATCACTGGGGGGAGCAGTCTTTGTTCAGGAGGGCATAGTGCCAAAATAGGGCAATTCTGGGAGGTCGGAATTAACCAAATCCCTTCCTGGGATTTTGTGGGTTTGGTGAGAGGAGACCGAAGCTAATTTTGCAGAATTTTCTGAGCACCGAAGGTGGGGAAAATCTTCAGTTTTTCCAGCCAGCAGTGCATTTTCAAAAGGGCCAGCACAGATTCTTGTAGAGGAGTTGTTCTACAGCAGTTGCGCAAACATTGTTGGACACTTGGGGCTTGTAGCTTGCCTTGAGCCAGCTCAAGTGCATTCCTTCTGTCACACATTGTACTCCTATCATTTGATAATAAAAATTGGCCCATTTTGTCGTTTTTCTAAGCATTTCTGGTTACCTGATTGCATGTGTAATTTATTGTGTTAGATGTGCTTAATTTTCTCTACTTATCATTGTTAATTTCCATTTATTACAGTGTATCAGAGCTCGTATCTTGGCTCAGTTGTGGGGTTTTTCTTCCTATGAACATTGAAGAGAAACAAAACATCACCTACAAAAGGCACAGATACAGGAGTAGAGAAAGAGAGTTGGAAATCACCCCTGACATTGAGACATTGGCACAGGGAGAGGAGGTTGTAGAGATGGGAGAGCCCAAGAGAAAAGAGGAGATAGCTTTCGAGAGTCTCCTAAATGCCCTAAACGATTTAGCAAGGGGGCATGGACAGTTGGATGAGCAGACCAGGAGAGACCTCCGAAGGAGGAAGCTTTGCTATACCTGTTAGGAGCCTTGGGCACTAGGTCATAGATGCACAGCGAGCAAGGCCCATTACATTGAGGTCTTCTCTGACAGTGACCAGGAGGATGGCATGGAGTTGGAGATAGGAAGGGGTGACAGTGAGACACATGCAGAGAGGGGACCACCCCCACCCCCACTAATCGAGGGAGCACCTTTCCCACTAGTTGGAGGAGTTGTTGCTTCATTGCGTGGGTTTCACAAATTTTTGACCTTGAGGATTATTGGCACAATGCAGGGGCAGAGTGTCTCGGTTTTGGTAGACAGTGGGGCCACCCACAATTTTATTGATGGACAGATGGTTCAGAGGCGGGGTATCACTACATAGGAGTTTGAGTAGGTTTTCAGTCCTTGTGATGGGGGATAGGACCATGCGGTGTACCCGATATGTCCCCGTTTTGACCATGACCATGGGGAACTACTCAGTGATAGATCATTTCTTCGTGGTGGATGTAACAGACACTAATGTGGTGATGGGTATCCAGTGGCTCTATTCTCTTGGACGGGTCACTACGGATTGGAGGAAGTTGGAAATGGAGTTTATGGGGTCAGATGGCAAGTTAGTTGTTCTTCGGGGCATGCATTCATATCCTCCACAGACAGTTTCAATGCACAAGATGGAGGATGACTTGAGACATGGGGACATTAAGTTGGTAGTGGAGTTGAGGATTCTTGAGGCTGGGAGTCAACCCAAGCCACCACACCCTGACATACAAGCCATCCTGGAAATATACTTGGTAGTGTTTGGGGACATACCACCAAGGCAACAGCCTAACAAAGGGTTTGAGTGCATGATTGAGCTAGAGTCAGGGGTAAAGGCAGTTATTACCACTCCATATAGACATCCCAAGGCTTACAGGGATGAGATTGAACGAGCCGTTCAGGAGCTGCTAGCACTTGGGCACATTAGTCCTAGCTCTAGCCCCTTCGCTTCATTAGTTGTTCTAGTGGAGAAGAAGGATGTGATGTTATGCATGTGTGTAGATTACTAGGCTCTCCACAAGAAGACCCTGAAGAACCTCCACCCCATTCCACGCATCGATGAGTTGATGGATTATCTTAGAGGAGCCAGTACTTCTCTAAGATAGACTGCATTGACAGTACCACCAGATAAGAGTGAGGGATCAGGACATCCCCAATACATCTTTCAGATGTCACTATGGGCATTTTGATTTCCCATTTTTGCCCTTCGGGTTGACGAACGCACCTATCACCTTCTAGTATTGCATGAACTATGTGTTCTGTAAACAGTTGTAGAGATTTTTGTTGGTATTCTTTGATGACATTTTGATCTACAACAGAACTTGGGTGGAGAATCTACAACACTTAGAGGTGGTGTTGTGCATTCTAGAGGAGCAGTAGTTCTAAGCCAAGTTGTCCAAGTGCAAGTGTTGGTTGATGGAGATGCTCTATTTGGGGCATATTATTGGGGAGGATGGCGTGAGGGTGCATGAGGAGAATATTAAAGCCATCCAGGATTGGCCAGTACCCTGGAATGTCACTAAGTTGAGAGGCTTTGTGGGCATATGCATCTATTACATGAAGTTTGTGAAGGGCTTCTCACAGTTGGTAGCTCCCCTCACTGATTTGACTAAGAAGGGGGCCTTCGCATGGATGGATAAGGCATAGGAAAAGTTTGAGAACCTCAAGCAGATGATGAGTAGTTGTCCAGTATTAGCACTCTGCGATTTCACTCAGCCATTCACTTTGGAGTGTGATGCATCAGGTGAAGGAATTGGCAAAGCTTTGTCATAGGATGGCCACCCCATCGCTTTTGAGAGTCAGAAACTCCTTTTGCATGAGAGGTCGTATTCCATCGACAAGGAGATTTTTCCCATTATGCATGCATGGCCAAATTCCAGCAGTAATTGGTGGGCAACAGGTTTAGAGTGAAGACTGACCACAACATTCTTCGCCATTTTCTCGGGCAGAAGGGCCTCAATGATAGGTAGCAGAAGTGGGTCAGCAGAATCCAGGCCTACGATTTTGATATAGAGTATATCAAGGACAAGCATAATGTAGTGGCGGATGCATTATTCAGGAAGCTCGTGACACTTTCACTCATGAGCATCTGCCATGATTGGAAGGCACAAATGTTGGTAGAGTATTCCAAAGATCGATGGGTGTGCGAGATCTTGGAGGGCACACATGTTGATGAGTGTTACAGGGTGATGGTTGATGTCATGTACTACAAGGGACACATATTTTCAGTGTTGGGTTCACAGTTGAGAGATAAGATTCTCCACGCAGCCCATGACTCCCCATTGTTAGGACACCAGGGGTTCCTGAAAACATACAAGATGGTCAGAGAATGCTTCACGTGGAAGGGCCTCAAGGGAGATGTGTGAGGTATGTGCAGGAGTGTGAGGAGTGTAAGAGGAACAAAGGAGAGTTGACCCATCTGGTTGGGTTATTGCAACCACTTCTCATTCCTAAGGGGAAATGGGAAAGTATCTCTATGGATTTTATCATAGGGCTTTCCATGGTGCAAGGCAAAGACTATATATATGTGGTGGTGGATCGGTTGAACAAGTATGCACAATTATTTGCTATTCCAGCCTGGTAGTCTGCTTTGCAAGTAGCGGAGGTGTTTTTCAGAGAGGTCTTCTGTTTGCATGGCCTTCCCAAGACCATAGTCAGTGACAAAGACAGTCGTTTCATGGGAGCTTTCTGGCAGGTGCTTTTCCGATTAGTGGGCACTGAGCTGACCCCTAGTACCAGCTACCACCCACAGTCGGACGATCAAATTGAGAGAATCAAAAAATGGTTAGAGGGATACTTACGGAACTATGTAACAGGGAAGAAAAGAGCATGGATTCGGTGGCTACATTTGGGGGAGTATTGCTACAACACCACCCATCACATGTCCATCGATATGTCACCTTTTTGTGCTTTGTATGGGTATGGTGCTTTATCTTTTGCTCACATTGTTTTTGGAGACCGGCGGGCCCTAAAGGCCAAATATTGGATTCAAGAGAGCCAAGATATCACGAAGGCTCTCAATGACAACCTGCTGACAGCCCAGAATCAACAAAAATTTCATGCAGACAGGCACAAGATCGAGAGGCATTTTGAGGAAGGGGACTTGGTCTTTCTGTGATTACAGCCATATAAACAGTGAACGCTGAAGCAGAAGGGAGTTGAAAAGCTACAACCCCATTTTTATGGGTCGTACAGGGTGACCAGGAGAGTTGGAGAGGTGGCCTATGAGCTGGAGATCCTACCCAAGAGCAAGATCCACAATGTTTTCCATGTCTCATGCCTCAAAAAGGTGTTGGGACAACAGGTGACAGCAACTACAGAGTTGCCCCCGCTTGACGATGAGGGAGATCTAGTGCTAGAGCAGGAGACCATTTTGGAGACCAGAGTATAATGTCCCCATTTTTATTTTTCTCCATAGTACAAACATGGTGGATTTCCAGGACAAGGGATGGCCAGACCATTGGAGCAGGTTCATGTTATCAGGGGTTCTTAGGGAGTTTTGATGAGTGTTTACAAGATCTGATGGCATTCGCTTGGCATATTTCATCATCTACACAATTTGTCTTTCGTTTCGTCGCATTCTGACAACTTCCAAAAATTATCATTAATATAGAGCCTAAATTAATTAATTATGCTCGAGGTGGTATTCCAAGAAGATTATTTGATGGAACACCTCAGTGTAATAGCTCGTTGGAACTAGAATGAGAAGATCCTCAGGATGGGATGCTTAGAAGTGACTTATAGTGGCTGGAGAGAGTATGGTGAGCGATTTACCATTTTCCTTAATTAAAAATGACTTTAATTAGTCATTTAATTAAAAGGAAAAATAATTAATTGAAGGAAAAAGCCCAAAAATTACTTAAGTGAAATAGTATTAAATTAAAAGGTCACTAAGATAAAGTCGATGGAGGATCTTCTAGAATAATAATAAAATAATAAAATAAGATGCTTCTAGATGCTTGGAGATCTATCCATCATATCTATAAAAGGAGAAGAGGAGACCATTTAGAGATATCTTGGATTTGTGTATTGCCTCTGTGGTGAGGTTTTGAGAACCTGGTTCTCTTCTACTTCGGCAGTAGCCTTAGGACGGAAACCCTTGGGTGATTCAGTGAGAGTGGACGCGCCCCCATCTCTTCCCTTGGTGGATCCATTTAGGATTCACAGGTTGCAGTTTAGGGATTTTCAGTTTGTGTTGGAGGCCAGTTCTGGCATTATTGTAGATCTATTTGGGGTCATTACCTCAGCCATTTCAAGTTTGTTGTTCAAGCACTTTCTATATTAATAAAATAAGGTTGAGATCTTCTGCATATTTATATTGTCTATTAATTAGTTGCAGATTCTATATCTGTTTTTGCCATAAATATCGTGGTTTATATTGTGAAAATTATTTATGGTGTTGACAGCTTAAATTTCTGAAGCTATTTTACATGGAAATCTTTTGTTTATGGATGGAAAATTTATCTAAAAAATTTCTAAGTTAAAATTTCAAGAACGTTTCAAATTTTTGACATTTAGGAAATTATAGTGGTATCAGAGCTTTGATATTGGCTCAACCGTGGGATTGATTTGAAAAAGCCAAGTTCAAGAGTTTATTTTGAATGTGCCAAATTCTATTGCCGGAGCAAACTTTTATTGCAGGTGTGGAGCAAAAATACTTAAAGAAACCCTCCATTTTCAAATAGAATCACGGAAGCAAGGGTTTATTACAAATTAATTTTGAGACAAGATCGTGGATTATTTTGGGAGATCAAGTTACGGTTTCAAGAGGAATTTGTTTTTGAAGATTTTGTCGTGCCAAAGATTGAGTTACTGCTATTGGGGATCAAAATTATCTTCAAGATTTGATCTCTAAGGCTGAATTCATTTTGTTGGGAAAAAATTATTTTGTTCGGTCGAATTTATCTTTCTAAACCGAGATTATTTTGCTGGGCCAAATTTATCTTGTGGGGCCCAAACTATCCACTGTGTTGAATTTTTCTTGATGGGCCGAAGTTATTTGTTGGGTTGAGTTTATTTGTTGGGCCAAGTTTATCTATCATAACCCAGTTTATTTTTCGGAGGTTTTGCAAGAGATTTATCTCATGTAAGCCAGTGATTTTGCAGTGAATTTGTTGGACTAATGTGTAGGAGTATTGTGGTACAAAATTATCTTATTTGGAGCAGTGTGCATAGTTGAGTATAGTAGAAAACTTGCTCTAAATTGGGGTTTTCTGTATCTTCTGGAATCTACCCAAGATTTTTCAGGGTTTTTGTGGGTTTGTTGAGAGGACTGTGTGGTTAAATTTGTAGAATTTTTCGGACAATATTCAGGCCAAAAATATATTTTTTTGTTCAGTAGTACGTTTTATTATTCAACTGGTAATTACACCAATTTTGGGTAATTCCAGGAGATTGGAATTAGCCTAAAACATTTCTGGGTTTTGTCGGCCAGGGATCAAGGAGTTGGCTCCTAATTGTGCAAAATTTTGAGGTAATTTTGGTGCCCCAAACATACAAAATTATTTGGCAGCTAGTGGGGAAGGAGTGAGCTAAAATTTTGGGTCCTAGGGGGCCTGTCGAATTTACCAAAATCTTTTCTGGGTTTGTGGTGGAGAGCCCATCATTAATTTGGCAGAATTTTTTGAGCACTTGTGGAGGCTCAAACAAGGGTTCTTTCCAGCTAGCAGTTGTATAATTTCCAGGGCCAACGCAAAGCTTGAGGACAGATCATTCCCTTACATATAGGGAAACATTTTTCTCACCTAGGATTATTTAGCTTGCTTTGGCAAGCTCGGGGTTGAAATTATTCTACTGGAATGAATTCATCTTGTTGTGCATAAATTATTTTGCTAGAGCCAATTTATTTAGTGGAGCCTAGTTTATTTATTGGGGCCCAATTTATTTGTCAGAGCTATATTTATCTATTGGGGCAGGGTAATGTTGTGATCAGCGTGAGGTTCTATGAGTTGGCTGAATAATTATAATGGTATGTTATAGTAGCTCTGCATTGCTATGTTCGTTGTGTAGTCATAATCTGAGTATGTTGATTATTGATGCCATGTAAAGTTGAGTAGAGGTTGAGTCAACTTAATATACGTGTTATTATTGGGCTAAACCATGGAGGAATTCCTAAACAAATTGAGAAGATTAAACACAGAAATTGGTTCCTTGAACCACCATGCATCATTAGACTGGAAAACAAAATTGAACAATAGACCCTTTTCAAGAGGGATCTATGCCATTCTTCAAAAAGAACAACGAAGATACGTGGAAAATGGGAAGGAAATAGGACACCAAATATTTGCACTTGGAATAGATTTGAATCACATGAGGGTCACATGGAAGGTTCTTTTCAAACTTGATGAGCTAGATGAACTCCTTTCCAAAGTTAGCTAGTTAGAAGGGAAGATAATTTGGGCTTTAAAACCAACTATGCTTGCTCTCATACAACCCATGTTCTTGGAAGAACATTGTGAAGGGTTTAGACTTCCAGTTACATCTTGTCTCAGTAACATCATGAGACTAACCGCCCCTATAGCTCCTTACAATGATGATGTTATGAGGAGAATTTTCAGACTGATAGTGGAGTCTTTCCGGGACCTGGACAATAGCACAGGCTCTCCCGTTGGGAAGAAGGTTGAGGTTTAAAGTCATGGCCATGACCAAGACTTATGAGATAACGTTTGATCTTGAGTGTGATGGATTGATTCTACAGATGTTCCAATGTTTCTTTAACATAAAGAAACATCACTTTGACACAGTCATAACACACATGCAGTCCATTTTATCTTCAATTATGGGAGATAGTGATACCATTTGCAGGGAGTTGCAGACTAGATTATTGAGCAATTGGAGGACAGAACAACTGGTCTCACCTGTTGCTTATGAGCTAGCTGAACGATTGGTTGAGCAAAATATTAGATTGTTCCAGAAACAATTGACCAGGGAGGAGTTACTCAAGATTGATGGACAATGTAGCAGGAATGAGTTAAGGAGGAGGGGTCTTTGCTTCATCTACAAAGAACCTTGGGGACTCAATCACTCATGCTTGAGTGACACTCAGGTGATGATAGAGGTAGAGCAAGAGGAGACTCCTTCTGATTCTCAAAGTGAGGATTCTAGGCTTTGGACGAGTCCATAGGCTCATACGAGGTTACCTCTGAGGAGCATGAGTCATGCAAAGTTGTTGACAGCATACGAGATTTATATAGTGAGCAATCAGTGGACCCCATGGGAGACATTTAGGATGATGAGCCACGAGTGATGATTCGACACGAGCTGCGTATGGTGGAGCATGAGTCAGCAAAGGGGGATGATATGCACAGTATGCATGATGAGCCTTTTGGGGAGAGCCAGTTGGAGGTCCATATTGATCCTATGATGGATGTACAACTACCCGTGGGATCAACCATTGATGAGGAGCAGATAGATATACGGACGTCTAGCAGGGTGACAGTACTTGCAGACACTTATCCTCAGGAGGTGTTGGAGGTTGATAGGGAAGTTTCGCCAGAGGCTAGTAGACATCAGGAGCATGGAAATTCCAATCAGAGGAGGGAGAAGCTGTTGGAGATGATGGTGCATCCATCTTTGGGCCAACCCACTAATGAGGTGCAAGTAGATGCACAGAAAATTAGCAGAGTTGCAGTACTTTGAGGGAGCAACACTCTCCAAGAGTACATAGATAGGACATGCAGCACATCTTGCGCAATTTTTCCTACTATAGAGAGAGGGGTTCGCTTCCTCAGACAGATCTCATTGATGGGCTGGACAGAGCAGCATGAGTGGAGCATAGACTAGCGACAACATAATAGACTTGTTCCACATGGAAGTGTCCTTGCATTCGATTCTTTTTCCGAGATAGATTGGCGGGAGATCATGAGTTGGTATTCTATTGGAGTATCATTCTTAGTTAGGGGCACAGTACAGCAAGAGCCCTTAGATGAGAGGGTCATTACATGTTTCAGTGGGCCGTGGGTTGTGGACCGTCAGTTTATCAACATTTCAGTAGCACTAGCCCAGTATCAACAGAGTAGGGTTGACCTCGGCCTATGGCAGAGGTTGGATTAGAGAGAGGTAATCAGTTGGTATTTGCTTGATAGAGCAACAACATAGTCCGAGCCATGGGACTTGGACGATGATTGGCCACGGTGGCATTGGGATCCAGGAGGATTGGTTGATGAAAGGCACAATCAGAGATGGGCATGGGATCCAGGTATTGAGAGATTCCATCATGTTTGGATTACTTGGAGGCATGGTGTGGACTAGTGGTTCATATGGGATCCTGGTATCAGTTTGAAAATGCCTCTACAGTGGACAGGTGTAGATTGCTTGAGGGCAAGAAATCATGGGGTGGGAGGATTTGTAATGTCCCCGTTTTTATTTTTCCCCATAGTACAACCAAGGCGGAATTCCAGGACAAGGGATGGCCAAACCATAAGAGCAGGTTTGTGTTATCAGGGGTTCCGAGGGAGTTTTGAGGAGTTTTTACGAGATCTGATGGCATTTGCTTTGCATATTTCATCATCCGCACAATTTGTCTTTCGTTCTATCGCATTCTGGCCACTTCCAAAATTTAGCATTATTATGGAGCCTAAATTAATTAATTATGCTCGAGGTGGTATTCCAAGAAGATTATTTGATGGAACACCTCAGTGTAATAGCTTGTTGGAACCAGAATGAGAAGATCTTTAGGATGGGATGCTGAGAAGTGACTTATAGTGGTTGGAGAGAGTATAGTGGGTGATTTACCATTTTCCTTAATTAAAAATAACTTTAATTAGTCATTTAATTAAAGGAAAAATAATTCATAGAAGGAAAAGGCCCAAAAGTGACTTAAGTGAAATAGAATTAAATTAAAAGGTCACTAAGATAAAGTCAATGGAGGAACTTCTAGAATAATATAAAATAATAAAATAAGATGCTTCTAGAGGCTTGGAGATCTATCCATCAGATCTATAAAAAGAGAAGAGGAGATCATTTGGAGACATCTTCGATTTGTGTATTGCCTTTGTGGTGAGGTTTTCAGAACTTGGTTCTCTACTTCAGCAGTAGCCCGACGATGGAAACCCTTGGGTGATCCAGTGAGAGTGGGTGAGCACCCATCTCTTCCCTTGGTGGATCCATTTAGGATTCATAGCTTGCAGTTTAGGGATTTTCAGTTTGTTTTGGAGGCCAGTTGCGGCATTATTATAGATCTCTTTGGGGCCATTACCTCAGCCATTTCCAGTTTTTTTTTCCAGCATTTTCTATATTAATAAAATAAGGCTGAGATCTTCTGCATGTTTATATTGTCTATTATTCAATTGCAGATTCTATTTTTCGTTTTTTCCATAAATATCGTGGTTTATATTGTGCAAATTATTTATGGTGTTGATGACTTAAATTTATGAAGTTATTTTACATGGAAATCTTATGTTTATGGATGGAAAATTTATTTGAATAATTTTTGAGTTAAAATTTCAAGAACGTTCCAAATTTTTGGCATTTGGGACATTACACAGAGAAAGGAAGTTGAAGAGAAAAACTATCAGAGAATATTTGGTACGCTGGAGGAACTTACCGAATGAGGATGCCACTTGGGAGGGTGAGGACATACTTTAGCATCCAGCACAACAATTGCTTGGGGACAAGCAATATTTGGGAGGGGATGACTGTATGTTCCTTCCTAGAATAATTTTGGTAAATTCAATTTCACATTTTTGCATTTTTTTCTATTGTGGGTGGCCACGAATTTTTCAAGATGAGATTTAGGAGAAGGGGGTTGAAATACTTTTGCTAGTGGAATGTGGGGGCCACACCCACATGCAATACGCACCCCTTGGAGAGAAAAGTCGAATTGCCAAGGAGGGAGGTTGAAATATTAGATGGAGGGACTCACATGAGGGGGCAAGGAAAAATTATAAATAGGAGCATTGAAGTTATCGGGGTTTTTTGTTCGCTGATATATTTCCTTTGTTGCTCAAGTTGTTTAGCTGGGTCACAAGTGTTGCTTAGCACAAAGCTTTCCAAGGGGAGAGGTCACCCTTCTTTCGATGGACTTCGAGTGTCACCCTAGAGAGTTAATCTATTGCTACTTGGGTGAGGAGATTTTTGGAGTTTGGAGATCATTTCAGCAGGTTTCCTTCAGCCAATTCATACTCAAGGGAGGACGTAGTAGGGAAATTGTATCACTCATTTCAAATGGTTTCCGGGAGTGTTTTTGTCGGGATAAATTTAGTGTATCTGCTCCAGGGGAAAACTAAGGCATGTGGTGAATTTGGGGGTTGGAGATTGTTGCCTTTGGGTAGGACGAATTTATCTTTTCAAGGTCTGTGCAGGGGGGATGATGGAAAAATTCGTGTGGTGTCGGGCTCAGCTCTTTTGAGTGCCAGAATTTGTGGTAGAACCTCACTCCTACTATAGGAGAAATTTCCCTAAAGCCCTTCATTAGCAGATTGAGGAGGAATAAGTAGGATTTCAAAAAAATTCATCATTGGGGGACACAGTCTCAATAGGGCAATTCCGGGAGGTCGAAATTAGCCAAATACCTTCATGGGTTTTTGTGGGTTTAGTGAAAAAAGAATGGGGATAATTTTGCAGAATTTTCTGAGCACCGGAGGTGGGGAAAATCTTTAGTTTTTCTAGCCAGCACTACAGTTTCAATAGGGTTAGAGCAAATGATTGCAGATGAGTTGTTCTGCAGTAGTTGGGTAGGCATTTTTGGACATTTGATAATAAAAATTAGCTCATTTTGGCGTTTTTCTGGGGCATTTCTGGTTACCTGATTGCATGTGTAATTTCTTGTGTTAGATGTGCTTAATTTTCTTTGCTTATCACTATTAATTTCCATTTGGAATATTACAAGACCTATCACTTCCATTAATTCAACTAAAAGTGCCTAACCAAGATTCAATTTGAGTAGACACAAAGTAAATGGGTTACAAGCCAACCCAATAACTCAACAAAATAAAATATGCCAACATTTTCCCACACTTATCAGCCATAAGCCCTCTCTAATCATGACATCATGCCCTTTTAGGGCTCAAAATGCTCCAAAATTGCAATGTGAGAGTTGGATGTGTCTCTAAGCATCATCATCAACCTCAATTTGAGGAAGAGTCCTCAAATCAAGCCTCAAAACATGTTCACGTGTCCAAAATCCAACTCTGGGTGCCTTGCATCATCTCCATGGATGCCATCTAGGAAACATAGTGTTAGCATTGGGGCTCCATCATGCGCTACTATCCCTACCTAATCATCCTTAGGGTGATCATCCTCATCTGGGCTCTGGATCAAGGAATTCCCATCAGGTAGGGTCAAGGCCAGCCTAGGCGCATGTTTGTTTTATTGGGTACAT
This sequence comes from Pinus albicaulis, assembly GCA_034641835.2. Taxonomy (NCBI): domain Eukaryota; kingdom Viridiplantae; phylum Streptophyta; class Pinopsida; order Pinales; family Pinaceae; genus Pinus; species Pinus albicaulis. Next base: position 790,646,076 of record CM076578.1, on the reverse strand, counting down.
CATCAAGAATCCTCAATGGTCAGCCAGATGAACTCAACGTTCTGGCATCTAAGGGTGCTCTGGGGTGTCCATCAATTGCCAAGATCATCAAAGTGTCCAATGCTCTATTGTACAAGGATACCGCTACATCTACAAGGTCATCATGCTCTCCAGAAGTGTAGTATGGCCTAGGCATCATGTGGAGTAAGAGTGGAATAGTGTCCCTCAAGGCCTCAATTGCTTTGTTCAAAAACCACCTGGAAAAGCCATCTCAAACTCAAGTGAAAACAACCATTTGTTAGAGAAGATAACTATAGATGAATCTAAGTTGACCATACTTAACTATTAAGGGCATGGTAATACTTCAAACGAGGATCACTTTCAAATATCTAACTAGACCAAGTCCCATAAAATTGTTCCCTACCATTGTAGAGGTCGTTAGGTGATCATCCTTATTAGGTGGTTCCAACCCCTAAGGGGAAGTGAAATTTCCAAGGTCAACCCTTCAATTCACATGTGTAAGTGATAACCGAGGGGAATGAGTTCATTTCTAAGTGGCATGGCCAAGGGACCAGGAAATGAAGGTCCACATCCTAAGGTATAGATGTAATATTGGAGGGAGCAATCATGGAGGCATGAGTTACCCCTTTCCTTGACATGTTTTTTCCACCCCTCTAGTGCACCTTTTGCTTCTTTTCTATAAAGCTTTTATATTGTGCATAGCTCAAACATCAAAGCTTGTTCTTTTGATATAGAATCTATTTTACCCCTTAAGATTTGTCAACTTCTTGCTCATCAGGGTTCAAACATGCAAGGGTTCCTTATGATGAGATGGAGCATCAAGTACTTAGAAATCGCGTGATGGATAATTAGGGGCATAGAGATAATGCTAAGGATTTTTCCCATGCACTAATTATGTCCCGAACATCATTTGCATTTTAACTTTTTTTTTCTTTTGTTGTGGCCATATTATGCTTTTTCTTTCTTATAGATACATCAACCTCTAGGGAAATGTTTTTCTGCCCTACTCAACGATGTGGATGTATGGGTGTTGAATCCCAATGAACCAATGACAATTAACCCGAAGGATGGATGTGGTATCAAGGGAATGATGAAATATGTCAAGTATGGAATGGATGGACACCCTACTTCAATCCAAGTTTCCCAAGTAGTGCCCCTGCTATATCCCTAAAAGGACTAGGGCTAAGGACTGATCTCCCTAGTAAGGAGAGAGAACAAACTTATAGTCAAGATCAGTTAATCATCTAGATCACCCCTTTACCCATGTTAGAATGCCCAAAACATTAAATAAAAGCACTTAATTGCAAAATGGTTAAATTCCTGCAAGTGGTAGCCCACCTTCATTCAAGAGGAATGCAGGATGGTGAGAGGTGCATGATCGGTGAAAATGGCGAAGGAATGTGGTATATCATCAACACAAACCAATGTGTAGGATTGCTAGGTGGCTAGCTATCCAAGATAGGAGAAAAATTTTCTCCTATAGGGATACCCATTTTGGTGGGCAATACTAATAAAACGGGGTTAGATCCCTACTAGGGTCAAAACCTTGATTTTTATTATTGCAAATTTTATTTGTAAGAAGTTGGATATTGATTTTCCACTTGAAAAAATGCACAAATAAAATCCAAATGTGAAGAAAATGGAAGGGGTTGATGGAATATAGCTTTATAATTAACATCTCATGAAAGGGCCTTACTAACCATGCAAATTTGCTGCTATAAATTGAAATTATAGACCTGCAAAACCCTTTTACAGCCACTTGAATTGCTTATAATCAGGCTTTCCTACACAACACAAGCAACTATATCATTATTAGGCCAATTATATAAACCTTAAGAGCAAACCCAAGTGAGAAAACTAGTTGAAAAGCATGAATTTGGACTCAAGATATTAAAATATTGTTGGTTTTTTGTATTTTTTTGGGGCATATTGAAGTATAGAATTTTAGTAAAAAGATTTTGGAATTTTGAATTAGATGTAGGTGAAGTGAGGCTTACCTTATGTCCTTCTAATTACATTTTTCGGTGTTGAATTATCATTACAACCCCCTCTCAGTCGACACTTCTTTTTTTGGGATAGGAGACGAGTTTGGAGTCTTGGAATAATCACCCCACTCTTATCTATGATTTTCATCGGTGCCCAAATCCAACTAGGAGTGTTTTTTTTTGTGAAATACCTCCAACCAAAATGGATCAACTGTGACATTAGGAGAGGTCTTTCCCTTGAAGGAGGAGCCCCCTATAAGGGCTTATCCAACAATGAGATTTTGAAAACCCTAAGTTCAACAAGGGAAGTGAAGCCTAGCAACCTATCATTCTTCCTCCATGTGACTAAATAGCCCCTCAATGGATCAATCCAATAGCTTTGTGTAACTTGGAAAAACATGCAACAATTCTTATAAAAGCACAACATCTAATACATAAATCCATGGAGAGAAAGAATAGAATAGCCAATCCACAAGCAAGTTGTTTGCACAAAACAAAGTTCTTACTATAGCATAATGATCTCACATTTTTACAACACAAGAATGAAATGAGGGAGAAGCCTTATGTAATTTTCTTTCCAACCACTAGTTTGAATCCCTCTCATAATAATGACTTAACTTGTTATTCACAACCAAAGGACTAAGTCATTACATCTTACATTGCTTGAAACCCTCATAAGAGGCGAAAAAGTCTCCAAAAGGGGTGGCACCCCAAAAAACAACTCCAATAAAGGTTCAAATAATGCTTATTATCCTTCAAAATATGCCTTAAATGAAGGCTCATGCCCATACCACAAGTCAAGGAACTTCCATGAAGCATGGAAATGACTTTCCAAGCTCAAAAATGGGGCATAACACCCCCAATAGATAAATCCATGCCAAACGTAGGACGAGGATAATTTTCCTTAAAGATGCACCTTCCCAATTGGGATTGAATTGAATGACTTGAAACAATTTTTAGATTCCTTAGGAGACCTGTTAGGTCCCTATATTACTAGTATAGTCCCTTATAGTTGTTAGTGTAACCCCCTTATTGTTATTATTGTACCCCTGTAACCCCCATATTGTTATTATTGTGCCCTAAAATTATTATTGTTAGGTCGGCTAGGATTACATTATGGCCCCACTAGGATTACATTGTGGCCCCATGGACTCCTATATATAGAAATGAGGTTTTGTAATTTGTATCATCCAAGAATTGTTCATTCATGTAATGTATTGGAGGTTGCCCCCTTGAAGTGGCTTATTTCTAAGGTGTTGATATCTCTTTTCTTCTATTTTTGGAGATGGTTTCACAACATTTGGTATCAGAGCTTTGGATTTTAGGGTTTTTCTGCTCCTAACAGGTCATCGTGGCATTTTCGCTATAACTATTTTTCTACGAAGTTTCAGAAGCTGAAATTTTTAGAGTGCGAAGACGAAATCCTGAGGAACATCGTCACAAAATTTCAGAGCTTGGTTTGCAATATTTTCGGAGATATGATCTGTGGAAGTTAGGGATTTTTGCAAGCTCCTGAATTTCACTTAAAAAGGTCATCGTGGGATTTTCGCTATAACTTTGTTTCTACGAAGCTTCATAAACTGAAATTTTTAGAGCGTGAAGCTGAAATCCTGAGGAGCGTCGTCGCACAATTTCAGAGCTTGGTTCACAATATTTTCGGAGATGTGATCTGACCATGTTTTGACCTTAAACGTGTTGGAAATACTGAGAGGGGGCTAAATTAGTATTTCCTTCCAATTAGTTAATTTTAATCTTCACAGCATTAAATTCATATTAGCATTAGATCAAGCATAAATCAACATCACATCACTTGAACAGTAAACAACACCATTCGAAAATGCATGACATCAAGACAGTCCACAAGAGATTTTTAGGTGGAAGCACTTTTGGGAGAAAAACCACCGAATGCTTTTTAATATAGGTCTTCAAAAAATTACATCAATTAGGAAGCTCCAACTTCCAAGATTTACAGCATTAACTAAAAGAGGCTCCAACCCCTTGATTTACGAGCTCCAACTGGAAGGACACTCCAACGACCTGGTTTACCAGCTCCAACTGGAAGGACGCACCAATGCCTTGATTTACGAGCTCCAACACTCTAGTTTTATCAACTTTGACTGAAAGGATGCTCCAACACCTTGCATAGGCTCCGAATTTCCCTTGCACCACCCTGCCACCCTTAAGTGTTCTCAGGCTCCAAATTGAAGGGGACTCTACTCTCCACCTTGCACCACCCTACCACCTTATCAACAAGCGGACCACGTTTCATAATTTCCGGACTGGATCCACATGTGCTCAATATAAACATAGGAATGCCAACAATCTGCGAATTATGTCAATTCTCACTGTCAGTCCCTGCATAAATAACTCTGCCAAAAACCCTGTCATAACAACTCTGCTCAAGCATCATAAATAACTAATAAACCCTCAACAGTTGGATACAACCATCATTGTCAAATCTAGGCTCATAAACAGTCGTACAAATATTAGCATTAGATAATACAACCTCTGCTCATCAAACAACCACTAAAAAATGAAACTACATCACAAATTGACTACTCTGTTCATTGTCAAACACTACAACCATCACACTGTCATGTAATTTTCAACTTGTACCATACGACCTGCAACCATTATCTTACAACCTGCAATTCTTTTCAATGTTATTGTAACCTTTGTCACTACTTTGCCTATTACTTTGCACAATATATTGAAAGCTACTCGTTCTCAGGTCAGGTTCATCAATCCTATCAATCGAACCTTCTTGGAACTCAATGTGTCAATAAAGCCAAAGACTCTATATCTTTCTCATAGACTCTCAAAAATAGATTATGCCCATACAATATCTATCCACCTTCAAGCACTGATCGATATGCATTTTCCAAAAGCCAATTTGACTCACAAATGAGCTCAAAACTCCAATAGAATCTTTAAATCATATATTAAATTAATTATTAGACAAAATGCCCTTTTTAGGATGTGTTAGATGAAATGCCCAAAATTCGGTGATGGTGCTACAAAATGTTTTTGTCCAGCTGACTATTTATTCAACAAAAATAATATTAATCTTACCTTATAGTGTTGGGAGGTCGAACTCACAATCTGAACTTCACTAATAATTTAATAACAATTGTGCTATATAGTATTTTTGCAAAGTCGTTCCCTCACCAATTATATTTATTATTGAACTATAGAATGAAATTTCAAATAGCCAGGGAATGGGTCCTCGTGTATGACGAGTCAACCAGCAAATGCTTCGAGGTTGTCAACCACAGCACCACAGGTATCAACCATCACAAAGGTTGGAGTCAACCAGTGAATGCTTCGAGGTTGTCAACCACAGCACCACAGGTATCAACCATCACAAAGGTTGGAGCTATCTACGTGACTCGACCAACCAACATGTGTCAATCCAAGCACCATTCGATGTTGTCCAAATGTTGAGCCACAACTAATAAGGAAATGTGGCCTTGGTTTAATTTTTATACCCTCGCGTTTCCATTTGAAAGACGTCCTTTGAATTGTGGCGAAAACATCAGACCACTTGGAGTATTATGAATGCAGTTGGTCGTCCGTAATGAACAGTAAACTCGAACAATGGCTCAATTCTACTAGGTCATCCGCTAGAACCAAACTCTAGTGACAAACGTTTCCACTAGTTAATGCAAAATGCACTCAATCTACTAGTGATCCAGTGTTCATTGCTTTGATCCACAATTTTGTTTCTCAAATCAATCTCAACAACACATAGGTGAATGTAATCCCATTTAGTCCAATCTCACTGCACTGTCACTTCCAGATCACACTTGCACGTTGTCAAATGTATTCAAATTTCTCTTCGTACATAAATTATATTTCACTGCATGCACATTGCCCCCCTTTTTTATGTCTCAACCAAAGGCACTTTTCTAGATCACACAATCTCTTACTAGTGTGATAGCACTATGGTTCATGCACACTCAAATTATGCTACATGCATAGGATTTTCGAACTAAATTGGATTGTTAAGATTTCACACATGGACTTGGAAACACAACTGCACTTTCTCAATTATTTATTATCACAATCATACAATTTATGCTTCTGCATGTAGACTTTTTTTGCACTGGATCAGATTAGATTAAGACCGCAATTACATTTTCACCAGCAACCATCTGTATGAGAACATACAAAAGAAAAGTAGATCGATCCTTTAGATCTTCATCGCACCCAATCACTTACATTCATGATCCAAAATCAGTGAAAACAAACACACTTAGAATGAGTTAATTATTGCTCAAAAACCATGTCTAGAAACATTGCGCTCGTGATAAATATTGTTGTTACGATTTGCAGATTTCTGACAAGTTTGGTGTGATTGGGGTTAAGCATAGGTTGCCGAAGGGTCTTCACCTCAGCGCATCAGTTGATCCATCAATTCATTTTATAGATGTAGAGCTAGAACAAATAAACAAATTCATAAGATTGATTGAGGAGTAATGCCTCAAATTTGGTTAGCCATCACAAAAGTCCAAAATAATAAGCCCTCAACCCTTGATATCTCAACCTCTTCCTAAGATAGGCATTCTGCTCCCAGCCTCAGAAATATTTCAGAGAGTTTCACACAAGATTAGTGTTCCAAATGCTTGCACTTGAGGAGATAATGAACCTCTTTTTATAGTGATCAAGGAGGCTCCTAGGAAGGGATCAACTGACCTTCAAATGGAGGGAAAATTTCAAATTTCAAATAAATTGGAGCCAAAAACCCCACACTTAATTGAGGTTGACTTTAGAATAAATTTCAAATTTGAATTTGACTTGGAGCCAAAAACCAAAATGCCCTTTTAATGCAACCAAATTTGACTTCAAAATATTTAATAAAAGTTTTCAATAAAAGTCCTTGGCCTCGTGATTTGAGAAATTTGTTTTTAACCAATGATGAGCTGCCACATTATCTCATTTTTGGGGACTTTGAGCACAAGAAGGGGGCTTAGATCTTTGATCAAGCATATCTCCCATACTGAGATGAACCACGAGGCATGCCATATACTGTTGGAATCGGCATGATGAGGAGAATCAAATGAAGGTCATCTTGAGTCCAAACACTATGATCTTCCTTGTCATTTTCTCCATCAAAGGTGGGGCTTCATGACCATACTATAGGAGCTTGCTTCCTTGTAGGGCTTCTTGTCGATTGGAGCTTCCAATCAATACAAACTAGACGAATATTAAGAGCATTCAAGGACCGATGTTTGCATCAATGATAACACCATTCAACAAAATGCCCTCCAGAATTCCACACTTGCCATGAAAGGTGGACGACCCCCTTTGACTGAGTATATCTTTCATCTTCTTCATTATTTCTAAAAACTTCCAAGTGACATAGCAATTAAAAGATTTGTTGTGCGATTTGAACCATTTTTGACCTTTGACCCCCCAGGACCTTATGCATTGCGATCCAAAAACTACCTTGGATAATGCAAACTATTGGAAAATGTGAGACTTCAATGTTGAATAATTGTGACATGATGAATATATCATGGCCAAAGAATGCATACGAACTCGATAAAATAACCATGTGGGAAGGACATGGGTCCACATGGGACATGGGTTGGACTAGCCCTACAATGTGTGATCACCCCTACAAAAATAATGGTTCCTCTAAACCATGAGTCCCAAAAGATCCATCCAGAGTCTTCCAATCCTATATAGGAAGAAAAATGTTGAGAGCGAATATTAGCATGATGACTTTTGACACCTTGCATGCCCCATTTAACCAAATTTTGACGTTAAATACCCTCTAGAAACCCACAAGTACCATGAAAGATGGATGACCCCCTTTGACTTGTTGAAAAGTGTAACTAGGATAGGTCTTCATATTGACTATGGAATTATGTATCTATGTAAAGAAGAAGACAATATTATATTATATATATATATTTTCGATATGCTTGACTCATGGGTTTCATGAGCAAGGTTTTAGGTCAAAGGACTTCTTCTCGATGTCCTCTAGGGATATGTCTTCTGGTCATAAATTGTAATAATTAAGTGTCATTGTTTATGAAGTGTCAAAGTCTAATTTGTATGCCTCCAGACTATCACATAAACCTTGAAGATTGCACCCAAAAGATGATCAAGAACAGCGTTGGAAAACCCCTCAAGTCAACCTCCTTAACGTTGGAAGACTCTCTCTACAAGTCGGCCTATAAACTAGTGTTCATGTCGGCCCCTCTATATATGAACAGGTTGGCTCAACTACAGATGGAAACAACTATATATACTCCAGACATACTGCGCATAATAATAGAGTCTATAGCTCGCATTTTCTTTTGTGTTTAAGGACAAGTCTTGTGGATTTGTCTACGGTTTCACAGTGATCAAAAGTGCGAATTCAAGACAAGGAGAAGATGTGGTCCTCATGGATGGGACAAGTCTGAAATACATATATTCGGATAAGGGTATATAATATATATCTGTGTTATATATATGCAGATACATTTGTGGTAAGAATGCGGACTGTTATGAGTTCAAAGATGCAAATTTCAGAGAGTACAAAATACAATTTGTTCTGAGTTAAAAAGTGAGGGTTTCAGAGAGTATCAAGTACGAATGAAAGAGAAGCTCCAAGAAGTATTGCGAACACCTCTGAAGTAAATCACAGCGTAAAGAAGTTTTCCATAACTACAAGGTCAAGGCACTGTTGAAGATCAAGTAAGAGAAAGTGTTTAAAGATAAACTAGAGACAGAGTTCTCTAGTGAAGTACAAGGACAGTGCAGGTCGATGCAAAAGTGAAGGGTCAGCATTGAAAGTCAACAAAGAAGCAGTGACAAGGTTTTGGAAGCATACATAGGTCAAGGGTCCAAATTTTGGTCATGGAACTTGTCATCTGAAAGATCTATAAGAAGAATTTCTCGTGGGTTTTCCTCTCCAAGAGGGAGAGGTTTTGCCCTGGCTCAAGGAGCCTAATTTTGTGTCTCTTGTACTATTTGATAATTGACTTGATGAAAGATTAAATAAGCTAAAGAAGAAAAGACATAAGTATCTCAAGTAAGCTCACAAGTAATTATCAAGAAGAGAATTTGAATTAATCACTATCCCTCCAAATTCTCAACATGGAATTAGAGCTAAGGTGCTGAACTCAAGGGCTACTTGACAAAGAGACACTCCAGGAAGCGAACATCAACGTTTGGGTGAAAAGTCAAATCAGTTTGCAAGGAAGACTCTCAAGCTATTTTCGAGAAAGATCTTCATATCATTCAAAGGATCAACTTTTCAAGAAAATAATATTTTCCATCAAAGATTTTCATTCAAGACATTGTTAGAAGAGGACATCATCTTTTGAAGATATCCTTTACCATCAAGGATCCAAGAACACCTAGATTGAATATTTCTATCTTAGAAGAAGCTCCTAACTTCTTTGTCATCATCAAGGAAGTTGCAAGCCACTCTACTCAAGTAAGTATCTATGACCTTACTTAAATCTGTCAAGATGACTTACTGTAAAGAGGCAACAAGCTGGTTGGGTCATCAAAATTTAGTGCATGGAAGAAGATGACAGATTTGAATTTAATTGAAGACAAAGTTATGGACTACATCAAAGGATCAACAATTCAACCACCAAAAGAAGATGCTCCAACTCGTGCCATGTACATGAAGGGAGAAATCAGAGCCCAGAGTGTTGAAAAGTGTAACTAGGTTGGTCTTCATGTTGACTATGTAATTATGTATTTATGTAAAGAAGATGTCAAATATAATAAAATGTATTTTTGGTGTACTTGCTTCATGGGTTTCATGAGAAAGATTTTTATTATGTAGATAGACTTCTTCTTGATGTCTACTAGGTTTGAGTCTTCTAGGCATAGAATATAATTAAGTGTCATGTATATATATATATATGAAGGAATCTGTCATCAGTATATGCTCCAGATCTTGTCAAAAGCCTTGTCTCACATCCAAGAGTTTATGGAAGAAATGCCTACAAACTGATCTTTCTCAAATGCTGGAAAAAGAAGTTATTACAAGTTGTTGAAGTAGGCCTACAATCCTAAAGACAGGTCGGCCTAAAAGTTAAGCAAATCATCAATATAAATACCTGTCTCTGCGGCTCATTTGTGGATAAGTTTTTGGACAACTAAGAGACAGCCTTGCGGATTAAGGAAAGGGTATTTTCAGTGTGGTTTCTCTAGAAAAGCTTCTCAGTAAAAAAGGTTAAAGGACTGTAATATATCTACGGTGAAGTATATCTGCAGAGAAGTAAGCATACTTGTAATATATTTGCGGAGATGTAAGCATACCTGTAATATATCTGCGGAGAAGTAAGCCTGAAGCATACCTATTAGCGGAGATCTGAAGCATACCTATTAGCGGATACCTGAAGTACTTTTGCAGAGACCTGAATTATACATGTACTATCTATTTGCAGATACTTGATGAAGAAGGGAATCATATCTAGGATGAAACATACCTGAAGAACAAGCACCTGAAATTGATTTGCGGATTCCTGAAGTTGATTTGCGGATTTCAGGAAACAATTACAGGGTGTCTTTTTCAGATGTGTTACAACCTACTTTTCGAAAGCTAGAGTTTGATTAAATGCAATAAGTCAGTAAAGAAGGTGACTGTAAGTAGAGAGCATCCTTAAAGAAGAATAAGAGTAAGGAGTTGCAGAACAGTGCAGATCATTGAAGAAGAGAAGAATCTAGTTTGAAAGGGCAATGACAAGATCTTGGAGACATTTCTAAGTCTAGGGTCTGAGTCTGGGTCATGGTGCTTATCATTTGAATATCTATAAGAAGAATTATTTGCAGACTTTCCTCTCCAAGAGGGAAAGGTTTTGCCCTGGGTCTAGGAGCCTAATTTGTGTGTCTCGTATACTTTGATAATTGACTTGATGAAAGATTAACTAAGCTAAAGAAGAGAAGTCATAAGTAAGTTCACAAGTAATTATCAAGAAGAGAATTTTGTATTAATAACCAGCCCTCCAAATTCTCAACATGGAATCAGAGCCAAGGTGCTAGAAAGGGGATAGAGACACTCAAGGATCAGATTTCATGGATGTAATATTCCCAATTAGCAATAGCTAATTGGAAATATTAATTTTGACTATTTTGCCTTTATAGAGTTAAAATATAAATAAAGTGGATGAAGGGGACACTTAGCTCACACTTAGGATAAAAAGTATTTCCTAAAGTCACTTAAGAGACATGTCTATTTGGTAACGTGGGGCCTAGTGGTCAAGTGGCAGCGTAGGAAAAGGAGCAGCATAGACAGCGTAGGGCCAAGCCAGCGCAGAGTGAGTTGGACAACGTGGGCCAAGGGGGACAATGCAGAGATTGGTGGAGCCTAGGTGAGGGAAAGGCTCACCAAGCATAAAAGGAGGAAGGGTCTCCTCATTCTCATTCATTCTGATTATGCATCTTTGAGATTTGTCTTCTGACATTGAGCACGCTTTTTGTTTATCAAAGTCTGCACGTACTGTTCAGTACATCAGGTGTCTCCGTTCAGAGATCCCAACCTCAGCCTCGGGGGACTTCGAGTGCCTGCTCGGGTGAGGAGTTTCATCCTTGTTTTGCCGGAGAGAGTTGCAGCTACCACAGGAGGAGCATCCACTCAGAGAGACAGCGCAGTCAGTGAGAGGGAGGACACAATCTTGAGAGGAGGTGGTTCCGGATTTGGGTTTGTTGGTGGATTCAGCCCGGCATAGTGGGTAAGGGGCCAACCCTTCCCTATTCCAACATTTTGGAGGAGTTAGGGGCCATTATTTGGAGCAGATCACTCAGAGCCAACGTCCCTCCTTGAGGAATAGCGTAGTGCCTCAAGGGAGCCATTTTCGAGGGTCGGCCATTTCTGAAAGCTTTCTAGGATTTTCTGGGTATTGGGAGTAGAGGCCATTCTCAAAGTTTCAGAATTTTCCGAGGTGGGGAGTAGCCCCAAAGATTCAGTTCATTCCAGCAGTAGCAGCAGCACAGTAGCAGTACCAGCAGCTTTAGAGATAACGAAGTCCAAAGGGAGCAGCCATTCCGGGTCATTTCCTGAGAGTCTTTCTACGCTTGCCTAGTGCAAGCCGAGGTGCCATCATTTTGATCACCTCTGTACTCATTTCCATTTCTTAGTATTAATAAAATGGCTCAGCGTTCTCCATATTGTTTGTTTCCCTTACGATTTGTCTCTAGTTGTTGTATGTCTTTGTTTATGTGCTTGTACTGTTGTTTATTTTCATTTGGGACATTACAGTGGTATCAGAGCTCATAGACTTGGCTCAGCATGTGGAGCAGATTGTCTATGACCCCAGCAGGGAAAACCTTACATCTTACCGAGGAAGAAAGTATAAAGTGGAGGTTAGAGCTCACTTTCGGGAAAGGAGACAATGTTCCAGTGGTGGACGCAGAGGAAGAGGAACCAATGGCGGAGGAAAGAGATGCCGAGAAGGAGTTCGGGGAACTCCTCCTCCAATCAGTGCAGGATTTGTCGAGGCGGATAGAGGAGATGGGGCAAAGATTCACGGCAGAGTCTAGTCAACGCGAGACCCCAAGGGGTTTTCATGTTGGAGAGGACTCAGGCACATCCCATCATTTATAGGAGCACCTCACAGCGCAGCAGATGGCATCACACACACCCCCCCGTTCCACGATGCCGACATTTCTTGCCGCAGACATTGGGGCAGAAGCACAGCAGGAGCAGGAACCAGCACACATGGGAGATTATTTTTCTGAGTACCAGTCACACGGCCAGGATTTCAGAGATGCCCTCACTTTCCATGATTTTTTTCAGCTCAAGCGAGACAGAAAACCCCGCAACCATCACAGAGGGAACAGGCACTCACATGACGAGGACTTGCAGCGCACGGTGGGCAGATTCCATTGACCGACATTTGATGGGTCATCCAAGTGTTCGGAAAAAGTTTGGGTGGAGAAGTTGGATATATATTTCCAGCTTAATCAGATGGCAGAGCTAGAGGCCATCAAAGTGGCAGCACTGCACCTAGAGCGCGAGGCCCAGGATTGGTGGTTTCACGGGATGGTTACGTTGGGGCACTCGAGAGTGACAGCATATGCCGAGTTTACACAGAGGTTGGTAGAGCGTTTTGATCGGGGGGATCCAGAGGAGCATTTTGTGGAGCTAACAAAGCTCAAGCAGACCGGGAGGCCAGACACGTACATATCAGAGTTTTTGAGATTCTCCGTGATGTTACCTGATTTATCCACAGCTCGGATGATCTATATGTTCATAGATGGATTGGCAGAGCCTCTACGGGGATTAGTCAGATCGACGAGGCCCGCGATACTCCATGATGTAGTTGAGAGGACTCGGGATTTGCAGGATGCACTTCCTAGGACTAAAGCTCCTTTTCCCCAGAGATCAGCATTCTAGCCGAAGGGAAAGGACGAGAGGGTTCCGCCTAGCAAGGGGAACCAGGGAAGAGGGTTTGGAGATGATGAGGTCAGGGGAGACCTGAAGCGGAGGAGGTTATGCTTCACATGCCAGGAGGCATGGGCACCACGACATCGTTGTGCCACGGGGAAGGCACATTATATCAAGGTCTTCTCCGATAGTAGCGAGGAAGAAGAGGAGTATGAGGGGATGGAGGCTGGAGGTAGCAGTACAACGCAGAGAGGGGATCATCTGCCACCACCACCACTTGGAGCAGGAGGTGCAGCTTTTGCACCTACCGAGGGAGCCCTTGCAGGCTTGTGGGGAGTTCCCAAGTACTTGACACTGCGTGTTCTAGGCACAGTACGAGGGTAGCTTGTGTCAGTGTTCGTAGAAAGTGGGGCTACCCACAATTTCATTGATGCCCAACTGGTAGAACGGAGGGGCATACAGACAGAGACTTTTGATGGGTGTTTGGTACTGGTTCTAGGGAACGGGACCATGCAGTGTGCCAGGTATGTGCTAGCCTTGGTAGTGACGATGGGGACGTATACCCTGACAGATCATTTCTTCGTGCTGGACATTTCGGACACCAACGTGATACTTGGGGTATAGTGGCTTATCACACTAGGGAAGGTCGCCACTGACTGGGAGACCTTGGAGATGGAGTGGATGGACAAGAAGACTAGGAGGCATGAGAAGATTCGGAGTATGCACACCTATCCACCCCAGACAGTTTCAGCACACCGGATGGAGGCAGATTTCTGGAAGGGAGATATAGAGTGGGCAGTGGAGTTGCGTGTGTCGGAGGCAGATTTCTGGAAGGGAGATATAGAGTGGGCAGTGGAGTCTACAGGGCAGGCCTTACACCTAGATGTACAGTCCATTCTCGACAGGTTTGCTACGGTATTTGGGGAGATACCACCAAGACATCCACCAGATCAGGGGTTTGAGCACACGATTGAGCTGGAGCAGGGCATCCAGGCTGTTATCACTACACCCTATAGGCATCCCAAAGCCTATCGGGATGAGATTGAGAGGGCTATCCATGATCTCCTAGCTCTTGGACACATCCGTCCTAGCACTAGCCCCTTCGCTTCTTCAGTAGTACTTGTGAAGAAGAAGGATGGCACATTGAGGATGTGCATTGATTACAGGGCCCTGAACAAGAAGACCATGAAGAACCGATACCCCATCCCACGAATCGATGAGTTGATGGATGAGCTGAGGGGGGCCAAGTTCTTCTCAAAGATTGATTTGAGATCTGGGTACCATCAGATTCGCGTGAGGGAGCAGGACATCCCCAAGACCGCTTTCAGGTGTCATTACAGCCATTTTGAGTTTTTGGTGATGCCTTTTATGTTAACCAATGTCCCGACCACTTTCCAGTCATGCATGAATCACATCTTCTGCGGTCATTTGAGGAAGTGTGTATTAGTGTTCTTTGACGACATTTTCATTTATAGCAGGACATGGGAGAAGCTCCTCCTACATATAGAGGTTGTATTGCGCATTTTGGAAGAGCAGCAATTTTATGCTAAGCTCTCCAAATGTGAGTTTGGGCTAACAGAGATGCTCTACTTGGGGCACATCATCGGGGTGGATGGAGTGAGGGTCCACGAGGAGAAGATCAGGGCCATCAGGGATTGGCCAGAGCCGAAGAGCGTGACGGAACTTCGGGGGTTTGTAGGGATTTGCACCTACTACCGGAAGTTCGTCAAGGGATTTTCCCAGCTTGCTACACCCCTTACAGACCTTACCAAAAAGGGGGCATTCAGTGGGATGGATACAGCGTAGAGGGCTTTTGACAGGCTCAAGGAGGTGATGGTAGCTGTCCAATGTTAGCATTGCCAGATTTTACACAGCCCTTGTCTTGGAGTGTGACGCATCGGGGGAGGGGATCGGCACAGTTTTGATGTAGGGAGGCCACCCCATAGCTTTCGAGAGCCGGAAGCTATTACCACATGAGAGGTTGCATGCTATATAGGACAAGGAGATGTTGGCCATCATGCATGCATTGGCCAAGTTTTGATAGTACCTAGTAGGGAACAGATTCAGGGTGAGGACGGATCACAACAACCTTCGATTCTTTTTAGAGCAGAAACAGTTGCAGGAGAGGCAGCAAAAGTGGGTCAGCAAGATCGAGGCTTATGACTTTGAAATCGAGCATGTCAAGGGGAAGAACAATGTTGTGGTAGATGCACTTTCCCGTAGACTAACATCATTGTCCTTGATGAGTTTGGACACGGACTGGAGGGCTCAACTGTTGGTGGAGTACTCCAAGGATCATTTTGCTTGTGAGATTTTGGATGGACAGGTGATAGATGACAGGTACAGAGTGATGGATGAGGTGATCTATTACAGAGACATGATCTTCTTGACTGAGGGCTCCCAGCTCAAGAAGAAGATATTGTACGTCTTGCATGATTCTCCATTATCAGGCCACCAGGGGTTTACCAAAACCCATAGGGCCATCAAAGAGAGGTTCTCTTGGAAGGGCCTCAAGGAGGACATGCTCCAACATGTCAGGTAGTGCAAGGTTTTCCAGCGTAACAAGGGGGAGACGAACCATCCGACAGGATTATCGCAGCCTCTTCCCATACCTGAGTGGAAATGGGAGAGTATTTCGATGGATTTCATTACAGGGTTGCCCATGGTACAGGGCAAGAATTGCATATTTGTAGTCATTGATCGGCTGACTAAATATGCTAATTTTTTCGCCATATCAGCACATTACACTGTAGTACAGGTAACAGAGTTGTTCTTCAGGGACGTTTTCAGATTGCATGGTCTCCCAAGGACCATTGTCAGTGACAGGGACAACCGCTTCATGGGCAGATTTTGGCAGGAGCTTTTCCGTTTGGTGGGCACTGAGTTGACACCGAGTACTAGTTACCACCCCCAGACGGATGGACAGACCGAGATAGTGAACAAGTGGCTGGAGGGCTACTTGCGTAACTATGTCAGCGAGCAGCAGAAGGCATGGTTGAGATGGTTGCACTTGGGGGAGTACTGCTACAACAACACTCATCATATGTCCATTGGTATGTCTCCATTTTATGCATTGTATGGATATCTGCTTTATCTTTTGCTAACATGATGTTTGGTACTAGCAAGGCTCCTAGAACCAAGGATTGGATCCAAGAGAGTCGGGATATATTTCGAGCTCTCAAGGATAACATGGCTACAACACAGAACCAGCAGAAGTTGTACGCCGACAGGGGACGTGTTGAGAGGCAGTTCGAGGTAGGGGACTTTGTCTACCTATGTTTGCAGCCATATCGGCAGTCCACGCTGAAGCAGAAGGGGGTTGAAAATCTCAACCCTCGCTTCTATGGACCTTACAGGGTGATACGCAGAGTGGGACAGGTTGCATATGAGTTGGAGCTACCCAAGGGTAGCAAGATTCACAACGTTTTTCACGTGTCATGCCTGAAGAAGGCACTGGGGCAATAGGTGACTGCTACAGAGGAGCTTCCGCCCACAGATGATGAGGGGCACTTGGTGCTACAGCCAGAGGCCATTATTGACACTAGGGAGAGGCAGCTACGGGGCAGGACAGTCAGGGAGGACCTAGTGAGATGGAGGAATTTATCTGATGAGGATGCCACCTGGAAGAGTGAGAAGATTCTATGGCATCCATCATTACAGTTGCTTGAGGACAAGCAACGTTTTGCTGGGGGAGAATGTAATATTCCCAATTAGCAATAGCTAATTGGAAATATTAATTTTGACTATTTTGCCTTTATAGAGTTAAAATATAAATAAAGTGGGTAAAGGGGACACTTAGCTCACACTTCGGATAAAAAGTATTTCCTAAAGTCACTTAAGAGACATGTCTAATTGGCAACGTGGGACCTAGTGGTCAAGTGGCAGCATAGGAAAAGGAGCAGCGTAAACAGCGTGGGGCCAAGCCAGCGCAGAGTGAGATGGATAGCGTGGGCCAAGGGGGACAACGCAGAGATTGGTGGGGCCTAGGTGAGGGAAAGGCTCACCAAGCATAAAAGGAGGAAGGGTCTCCTCATTCTCATTCATTTTGATTATGCATCTTTGAGATTTTTCTTTTGACATTGAGCACACTTGTTGTTTAGCAAAGTCTGCACGTACTGTTCAGTACATCGGGTGTCTCTGTTCGAAGATCCAAACCTCAGCCCCGAGGGACTTCAATTGCCTGCTCGGGTGAGGAGTTTCATCCTTGTTTTTCCGGAGAGAGTTGCAGCTACCACAGGAGGAGCATCCACTCAAAGAGACAACGCAGTCAGTGAGAGGGAGGACACAGTCTTGAGAGGAGGTGGTTCCGGATTGGGGGTTTGTTGGTGGATTCAGCCCGAGATAGTGGGTAAGGGGCCAGCCCTTCCCTATTCCAGCATTTTGGAGGAGTTAGGGGTCATTATTTGGAGCAGATCATTCAGAGCCAGCATCCCTCCTTGAGGAATAGCGTAGTGCCTCAAGGGAGCCATTTTCGGGGGTCGGCCATTTCTGAAAAGCTTTCTGGGCTTTTCTGGGTATTGGAAGTAGAGGCCATTCTCGAAGTTTCAGAATTTTCTGAGGTGGGGAGCAGCCCCAAAGATTCAGTTCATTCCAGCAGTAGCAACAGCGCAGTAGCAGTACCAACAGCTTTGGAGATAACGTAGTCTAGAGGGAGCAACCATTTTGGGTCATTTCTTGAGAGTCTTTCTACGCTTGCCTAGTGCAAGCCGAGGTGCCATCATTCTGATCACCTCTGTACTAATTTCCATTTCTCAGTATTAATAAAATGGCTCAGTGTTCCCCATATTGTTTGTTTCCCTTATGATTTGTCTCTAGTTGCTGTATGTCTTTGCTTATGTGCTTGTATTGTTGTTCATTTCCATTTGGGATATTACAATGGAAGGCATCAAAGCAAGGTGAAAGATTGAAGAACCAAAACCAAAGAAGGAAGTCTACACAGCAGTTAGGATCTTTGTATTAATGAACAACACTGGATCACAGTATACAAAGCGAGGATTTGATTAAAAGACAGGTCAGTTTTCCACAGTGAAAGAAATAAGATAGTTTAGCATTAAAGGCAGTATTATAGTACCACCTTAAATATGCCAACATTCCATTGCCATCAAAAGCTTCAAGGCAAGTTACCTATCATCCTTGATCTCTCAAGGAAGCAGCAGAACATCCTCATCAATCACCATCAAAAGGGAAGCAAGATCTAAAAGCTTTGACATCATAAAAGGAGAAATCTCCTTCATTGAAGGACTTTTCATTTGGAAGAAAAACCATTCAAAGGAAGCTTCAACCATATTCAAAGTAATCAAGCTGATAGAAGAAGAAAAGCATCTACTCAAGTAAGTATATCTATGACTTCATATGAATCTATTAAAATGTCTTCTTTGCAAAGAAAGAAACAAACTAGTTAGGGTTTCAAACTTTCCTGCATAGAAGACAAGGACAATGAAGCCATGGCAAATTCATGAAGGGAGATATAAGAGCCCAAAGGATTCTTACAGAATCCATAAAAGACTCTATCATCTCCGATCTACTAAGTCTAGAATCATCAAAAGGAATATATGAGAAATTGGTGGAGCTATTCTCTGTGAGTACTGCAGGAGAAGCAATCTTTCTGATCAACTGCAGGAACTAGGAGAAGTAATGTTTGACTCTGAGATGACTACAGTGGTGTTGAATGCTCTTCTAGAAGAATGGGGAAACTTCACTTCAGGATTATACAGGAAGATTGAAACCACACCTTCTTCGATTTAGGGTCTCTATGTAAAATAGGGGAAACAAGATTGAAAGCCGAAGCTGTTACAAGATCAAGTGAAGGGAATCAAGCCCTTGTAGCCATGTCCAGGAAGAAAGGAAGATTTGGTAAGTTTTGGTTCTCAGAATAAAAGAAGAAATATGGACGAAGCATGATGCCTTAGATATGATGAACTTGGGAATTATAAAAGAGATTGTCCTAAATCCGGAAAGGAAAAGAAGAAAAAGGAAGAAGCCCATGTCACTAATAAAAGAGAAGAGCCTGATGCTAAAAGATCCTAGGAGGAAGAGAGAGATCTCTATTATGATTGAGATCACCTTTCTTTTTAAGTGATCTCTAATTAATTATATAACAAAAAACAATGTACATTAAGAAGCATCTCAATAGAAGCATGAAAGGTGCTCCCAGTGAAACAGCTTCTGGAAAATCTCTATACTAAAGTAAAGGAGTCATCATATCAAGGGTCATCATGGAGACAAAATTCTGGGACGTGATGACATATTGATGGAGCAGGCCAAAGGAATGAAGCTCTTCATTCTGGAGAAATTGCTACAGGATGACTTAGGGAAATAAATATGAGGTATGCAAACATATATGTTGATATTGGATGCTGTGAAGTCATGTCATATGGTTGCAAGTAATCAACTTCCATAATTAGAAGTATGATCTATGAAGGAGGATCTCTCAGTGCACTGACATATGAAATAAACATAATATGTCCTCATAGAATATGAGGTGGTTGTACATAAACGAGAAATTGGAAAATTTGTAATATCTTGGGAATGAAGAATGTGCAGAGAGGAAGAGACCTTGAAATGAAACCATGTCAAGGGGCAGTTATCATCTGAATACCAAGAAGATGTGACTAGGAGATCTCCTGGGAAGATATGTAGACTCTGACAGAAGTCTGGTAAAGAAGAAGACCCTTGGCAAAACATATCATTAGGAGATATGTCAATCAGTATGAAGGATGTCGATAGGAAGATGTCATGGTGAAAGATCATCACTAAGGTAACTTTTGTTCTAAAAGTTCATATGTATATGTTTATCTGGATGAATTTGTGCAGGGTTTCTAATCATGAGAAAGGATGTATGATCCTTGGAGATGATTCGAAGGAAAGCATCATGGCGTAACAGTGGACCAGATAAGCAAGTCTGATGAATCACTTTTTGATAGCTGGCATGACTCCAAATGAAAGTGATGGATGATTTGTGCCCTATGAAGCTAAAGTTGAAGATTCCTCAATATCGAAATCCATGACATCGAAGACAGGAATTCTTCATGAGTAGCTAGGTGTCTCACCATTGCTACTGGAGGTCCCTAATTAAGAGGGAGCCTAATGATAAGTTTCTTACTTGGAAGAAACTAGGTAATTCCTAAGAATGAGCTTAGGTACATTCCTTGTATAGGAATGAGTACATTCCCTTGTGGAATAGGTCCTCCCTGGTTGAGAGGGAGAGATAGACACATCATTATTGTCTTCACTTGGGAATACAAAATAGAGGATTGGGTAATCATATGGCATTCGATACTCTTTGAGAATGTATTAGGGAATTCAAGATAAGAGTATTCGGGGACCGATATTCTTTGAGGGCTAGCTACCCAAGAGAAGAATAGTCGAAGAAAGTCATACTTTGGGAACACCCAGGTGGAGTATGTACCTTGGAGAGACAATGACAATGGTGTCTATAAGTCATGTGTCTCGCCAACATTGTAGCACATTGTCCCATTGAGAGATGGGGCTGATAGTCAAGGCCTTGCACTAGGACAATGCTGGTTGATATGATGCTATATAGATGCGATTACCAATCCGATTATTCTTATGAGATTCTTCAGTTTGAAAGTAACCATGTACCTGTATGAATACCTACCTAGTTAAGAGGGAATGTTGAAAAGTGTAACTAGGTCGGTCTTCATGTTGACTATGTAATTATGTATTTATGTAAAGAAGATGTCAACTATAATAAAATGTATTTTTGGTGTACTTGCTTCATGGGTTTCATGAGCAAGATTTTTATTATGTAGATAGACTTCTTCTTGATGTCTACTAGGTTTGAGTCTTCTAGGCATAGAATATAATTAAGTGTCATGTATATATATATGAAGGAATCTGTCATCAGTATATGCTCCAGATCTTGTCAAAAGCCTTGTCTCACATCCAAGAGTTTATGGAAGAAATGCCTACAAACCGATCTCTCTCAAAAGCTGGAAAAAGTAGTTATTACAAGTTGTTGAAGTCGGCCTACAAACCTAAAGACAGATCGGCCAAAAAGCTGAGCAAATCATCAATATAAAATTATAAATACCTGTCTCTGCGGCTCATTTGTGGATAAGTTTTTGGACAACTAAGAGAGAGCCTTGCGGTTTAAGGAAAGGGTATTTTTAGTGTGGTTTCTCTGGAAAAGCTTCTCGGTTAAAAAGGTTAAAGGACTGTAATATATCTGCAGTGAAGTATATCTGCAGAGAAGTAAGCATACCTGTAATATATCTGCAGAAATGCAAGCATACCTGTAATATATCTGTGGTGAAGTATATCTGTAGAGAAGTAAGCCTGAAGCATACCTATTAGCGGAGATCTCAAGCATACCTATTAGCGGATACCTGAAGTACTTTTGCGGAGATCTGAATTATACATGTACTATCTATTTGTGGATACTTGATGCAGAAGGGAATCATATCTAGATGAAGCATACCTGAAGAACAAGCACCTGAAATTGATTTGTGGATTCCTGAAGTTGATTTGCGGATTTCAGGAAACAATTACAGGGTGTCTTTTGCAGATGTGTTACAACCTACTTTTCGAAAGCTAGAGTTTGATTAAATGCAATAAGTCAGTAAAGAAGGTGACTGTAAGTAGAGAGCATCCTTAAAGAAGAATAAGAGTAAGGAGGTGCAGAATAGTGCAGATCATTGAAGAAGAGAAGAATCTAGTTTGATAGGGCAGTGACAAGATCTTAGAGACATTTCTAAGTCTAGGGTCTGAGTTTGGGTCATGGTACTTGTCATTTGAATATCTATAAGAAGAATTATTTGCAGGCTTTCCTCTCCAAGAGGGAGAGGTTTTGCCCTGGGTTTAGGAGCCTAATTTGTGTGTCTCGTATACTTTGATAATTGACTTGATGAAAGATTAACTAAGCTAAAGAAGAGAAGTCATAAGTAAGTTCACAAGTAATTATCAAGAAGAGAATTTTGTATTAATAACCAGCCCTCCAAACATAAGTAAGTTCACAAGTAATTATCAAGAAGAGAATTTTGTATTATTAAAGAGCCCTCCAAATTCTCAACACAGAGGATTCTCATAGAATCCATTAAGGACTCACTCATTCCGTATGTATCAAAATTAAAGTCTGCTAAAGAAATACATGAGAAACTAGTAGAGCTATTCTCTGTGAGTACTGCAGGAGAAGCAATCTCTCTAAGAAAAGAACTATATAAAATGAAATTGTCAAGGGAAGAAGGAATCACTCCATACTTTATGAGAATTTTTGAAATAAGAGATCAACTGCAAGAACTGGGAGAAGTAATGTTTGACACTGAGATGACTACAGTGGTGTTGAATGCTCTACCAGAAGAATGGGGAAACTTCACTTCAAGTTAATACGGGAAGAAAGAAGCCACACCATTCCATGATTTATGGTCTCTATGTAAAAAATATTGAAAGCCAAAGCTGATACAGGATCAAGTGAAGGGAATCAAGCCTTTACAGTCATGTCCAGGAAGAAAGGAAGATTCGATAAACTTGATCCTTAGAATAAAAGAAGAAATATGGACAACGTGTGATGCTTTGGAAGTAATGAAATTGGGCATTATAAAAGAGATTGTCCTAAATCTGAAAAGGACAAGAGAAAAAGAGAAGAAGCCCATGTCTCAGAGATGAGGGAAGAACCTGATGCAAAAAAATCTAAGAAAGAAGAAGCGAAAGATCTCTATTATGATTGAGATCATCTTCCTCTTTAAGTGATTTTTATTGGTTGTAAAATAGCATGATAGGAAGGAATGTATATTGATAGCATCATCTCTTGGTGAAACAACTCCGGGAAAACCTCACTGATAACAATTCTAATGCAAGGCAGTCATCAAGATCAAGGGTCATCAAGGAAACAGGTGCTGACAGTTTCTAATAGAATTCTCTATGAATTCACTGGTTAGAAAGAAATCAAAAAGGTTTCATCAAAGAATTCTATGCTACAGAATTTTGGGATTAGAATGTGATGACACATTGATGAAGCAGGTCAAAGGAATGAAGTTCTTCATTCTAGTAAAATTTCTACAAGATGACTCAAAGGAAAATGTAATATTCCCAATTAGCCTTGCTAATTGGAATATTTCATTTTTGCTTTAAGGTATGAGGTATATACATTTATATGCTGACACTAGATTCTGTGAAGTCATGTCATATGGTTGCAGGTAATGGACTTCTATATTTAGAGGTATGATCTTTGGAGGAGGATCTCTCATGGTGCATTGACAGATGAAATCAACATAATATATCCTCATATGGAATATGAGGTGGTTGTATATGAACAAGAAACTGGAAATTGAAAGTTCTTGCGAATAAAGATGTGCAAAAAGGAAGAGATCATGAAGTGCAACCATGTCAAGAGGCAGTTATCATCCAAAAGCCAAGAAGATGTGACTAGAATATCTCCTGGGAGGATATGTAGACTTTGATAGAAGTCTGGTAAAGAAGAAGACCCTTGACAAAACATATCATTAGGATATGTGTCAATCTGAATAAAGGATGTTGATGCCTACAAGAAGAAGTCATGGTGAAAGATCATCACTGAGGTAACTTTTGTTTTAAAAGTTCATATGTATATGTTTATCTAGATGAATTTGTTCAGGGATGCTAATCATAAGAAAGGATGTATGATCCTTGGAGATGATTCGAAAGAAAGCAGCATGGCATAAAAAGTGGACCAGATAAGAAAGACTGATGAATCAATTTCTGGAATATGACATGACTCATTAATGAAATTGATGGATGATCTGTGCCCCATGGAGCTAAAAGTTGAAGATTCCTCAAGATCAAAATCCATGACATCGAGGGGAGGAATTCTTCATGAGCAGCTGGGTGTCTCACCATTGCTGCTGCAGGTCCCTAATTGAGAGAGAGCCCGGTGATCAGTTTCTTTCTTGGAAGAAACTGGGTAATTCCTAAGAATGAGCTTAGGTACATTCCTTATACAAGAATGAGTGCATTCCCCTATGGAATAGGTCCTCCCTGGCTGAGAGGGAGAGATAGACACATCATTTTGCTCTTCACTTGGGAAGACAGAATGGAGGATTGGGTAATCATCTGTCATTTGATACTCTTTGAGAATGTGACAGGGAATTCAAGATAAGAGTAGTCGGGGATCGATATTCTTTGAGGGTTAGCTACCCAAGAGAAGAATAGTCCAAGAAGGTCATACTTCGGGAACACCTGGGTGGAGTATGTACCTTGGAGAGACAATGACTATGGTGTCTAAAAGTCATGTGTCTCGCCAGCATTGTAGCCCATTGTCTCGTTGAGAGATGGGGTTGTTAGTCAAGGCCTTGCACTAGGACAATGTTGGTTGATATGATGCTATACAGATGCGATTACCAACCTGATTCTTCTTATGAGATTCTTCAGTTTGAAAATGGCCATGTACCCGTATGAATACCTCCCTAGTTAAGAGGAAGTGTTGAAAAGTGTAACTAGGATAGGTCTTCATATTGACTATGTAATTATGTATTTATGTAAAGAAGAAGACAAGATTATAATATATATATATATATATATATATTTTTTTTTTTATATGCTTGACTCATGGGTTTCATGAGCAAGTTTTTAGGTCGAAGGACTTCTTCTTGATGTCCTCTACGGATATGTCTTCTGGTCATAAATTGTAATAATTAAGTGTCATGTTTATGAAGTGTCAAAGTCTAATTTGTATGCCTCCAGACCAATGTTGGAGGAAATGTCCCCCCTCCCCCCCCCCCAACTCCAACCCCCGAAACGCGGTCCGTATGGGATTTGTACAGCAAAACGCGTTTCGCAAAAAAAATTGCATTTCCTACAAAGTCAGATCCGTACGGCCAAATCCGCGTTTCCATACAGTGGATCCATGTTTCGTACGGCAGATCTCCGTACGGAAGCGTCATGATTCCTATACGAATTCGTACGGTTCGCAAGCGGTTCCGTACAACACTGTACGGATCCGACTTGCACACTTAAAAAAGCTTTTTTTTTTTAATTTTTATTTTATTTTTGGTTTTATCTCGGTTAGTTAGTGAGTTAGTCTTGGGTTAGGGGTATGATAAAAAGGTTATAAGCTCTATCTCACCTATTATTTGCTCACTTGTGCTTTTGGAGAGCTTGGAGAAGAGAGGAGAAGAGAGCTTGGAGAAGAGAGAGTTGAGGAGAGCTTGGAGGAGTAAAGAAGGGCTTCCATCTACAAGAGCTAAAGAGGTAAGTGCAAACCCCAAACTCTCTCATTTTTTTGTCATTGTTTTTTGTATTTTCACTCCTCCCTCTCCTAGGCTTTCCCATTCTTTCTTCTTGTACATTTACTTGCAGGTTGTCCACCATCTATATTCATACTCAAAGATGATGTTTCTTTGGGTTCTATGTATCATTCCACTCTTGGTTTTGATGATGGTAAGGGGGAGTAGAAATAGAAGAGGAGAACATGAAGAAGAAGAGGAAAGTGGTCACCATATGAGTGACCCAATGTATGATGAGGAGGAAGGCTTTGAAGAGGAAGGGGATGATGAAAACATTGAATCACAAGATGGGAAAGTTGCATTGACACCCTTGTGGAACTATGTGACCAAACTTGAAGGGGGAAAAGGTGGTGGAAGCTACAAGTTTTTGTGCCCTCATGGTTGTCATGGAGGAAAACCATATAGCGGTTCATATACCCGTGTGAGGAGGCATCTTTGTGGGGTGATGGATAGTGATGAAAGAAAGGGTGCTATGGGGATAGAAATTTGCCCAAAGGTTGCAGCTGAGCAAATAAGAAAATACATCCAAATAGAGGAGGTTGCACAACAAAAAAATAAAAAACAAAAAACTCAATCTGAATCAAGTGCAACCTCTAGATTTGGTAGCTCATCTGCTCATGGTGTTTCTGCAAGTTCTGGAGGTAAAAAAACAATAGTAGATTTCCTTAATGTTGCTGGGAGGGATGATGTGGATGGAAAGATAGTCCGATTTCTTTGTGCTTGCGGTGTACCATTCAATGTGCTTCGCTCTCCCTATTGGCATGAAATGGTAAAGGGCATCAATGAAGCCCCAAAAGGATACAAGTCCCCCAACTATGAGAAAGCTAGAACAGTGTTATTAGAAAGAGAAAAAGGAAAGGTTCAAGTAGCTTTGACACGTTTTACAAATGAGTGGGTGGATAGTGGGGTATCCATTGTATCAGATGGGTGGACAAATATCAAAAACCAACATTTGATAAATGTTCTTGGTGTTTCTGCTACTGGTGCAGTGTTTATTGCATGTCATGATTCCTCCTTTGTCAATGCAACTTCCCAAAACATTGCAGATCTCCTATTGCAATCAATCAGAGATGTTGGTCCTAGCAAAGTGGTTCAAGTGATCACAGATAATGCAGCAAATTGTAAGGGAGCAGGTAAAATTATTGAGCGTACTTATCCACACATATTTTGGTTTGGGTGCTTGGTGCACACATTGAACCTTTTGATGCATGATATTGTGAAGCATAAAGAATGTGGGTGGATTAATGAGCTTTACAAGAGAGGGAAGAAGCTCATTAAATTTATCATAGGGCATACAAGGGTAAACTACTTCTATGGCACTTACTCCAAGTTGCAGTTGCTTAAACTTGCAAAAACCAGATTTGCAAGTTATTACCTCACCTTTAGGCGGCTAGTGAAGGTGAGACAAGCTCTAACTAATATGGTCACCGTTGAATCATGGGAGGAGATTAACACTGATAGAGATGGTGCTAATGCAACAAAGGACACTATTCTTGACATGTTATTTTGGTCATAGGTTAAATATGTTTTGCAATTCACCAAACCAATTTATTACATGATCAAGTTTGGCGATTCAGATAAGCCAATAATTGGGGAGGTGTATGAGCAAATGGATAACATGTTGGGGCAAATTAAAGACATTGTTGAGCCTAGAGATACCACCTTGTACAAATATATTCGTGCAGAGGTGGTAAAACGATGGGATATGCTAAATATTCCATTGCATGCATTAGCATATGTATTGACACCTAAATACTATAGTCCATCATGGCTTTCTACAACAGCACTTGGGGGGCGAGCAGGAGAAAACCACACCTAGATCCAAAGGTCCTAATCAAATATATGGATGCACTAGATAAATTAGTCCCTAATGAGGAGGAGGCACACTTGGTATGAAAACATTTGAGCAACTATACACTTTCCATTTGATGTATGTTTGTAATTTCTAGGATCTAGAATCTAGATTCTAGATTCCTGATGCTCGAGCCTCGAATAATTAATTATTGATGTACAATGGAATCATGGATGTCATATCTATCTTGATTTATGTAAAAATATGCATGTTTTCATGTCTTCTACAACTAATATGGTATTTGGAAAATGACGCTTCCGCGTCCCTGCTTCCAAAAAACGTCCCTGCTTCGTCCCCGCTTCGTGCAACGTTGCTCCAGACTGTCACATAAACCTTGAAGATTGCACCCAGAAGATGATCAAGAACAGTGTTGGAAAACCCTTCAAGTCAACCTCCGTAATGCTGGAAGACTCTCTCTACAAGTCGGCCTATAAACTACTCTTCATGTGGGCCCCCCTATATATGAACAAGTCGGCTCAACTACAGACAAAAACAACTATATATACCCTAGTCATAATACGCAAAAGAACTGAGTTTGTAGCTCGCTTTTTCTTTTGTGTTTAAGGACAAGTATTGTGGATTTGTCTGCCGTTTCACAGTGATCAAAATTGCAGATTTAAGACAAGGAGAAGTTGCGGTCTCCAGGGATGGAACAAGTCTGAAATACATATATTCGGATAAGGGTATATAATATATATCTGTGTTATATATATGAAGATACATCTGTGGTAAGAATGTGGATTTTTCTAAGTTCAAAGATGCAGATTTCAAAGAGTACAAAATGCAGTTTGTTCTGAGTTAAAAAGTGAGGGTTTCAGAGAGTATAAAGTATGAATGAAAGGGCAACTCCAAGAAGTATTGCGAACACCTCTAAAGTAAATAACAGCGTAAAGAAGTCTGCCATAACTGCAAGGTCAAGGCAGTATTGAAGATCAAGTAAGAGAAAGTGTCTGAAGATAAACTAGAGATCGAGTTCTCTAGTGAAGTACAAGGACATTGCAGGTCGATGCGGTAGTGAAGGGTCAACATTGAAGGTCAACAAAGAAGCAGTGACAAGGTTTTGAAAGCATACATAGCTCAAGGGTCTAAGTTTTGGCCATGGTACTTGTCATCTGAAAGATCTATAAGAAGAATTTCTCATGGGTTTTCCTCTCCGAGAGGGAGAGATTTTGCCTTGGCTCAAGGAGCCTAATTTTGTGTCTCTTGTACTATTTGATAATTGACTTGATGAAAGATTAAATAAGCTAAAGAAGAAAAGACATAAGTATCTCAAGTAAGCTCACAAGTAATTATCAAGAAGAGAATTTGAATTAATCACTAGCCCTCCAAATTCTCAACATGACTGAATATATCTTTCTTTTGTTTCATCATTTCTGTAAAATTCCAAGTGACATGGCAAATAAAAGATTTGTTGAAACTTGAGCAATATGAGCCATTGTTGACCTTTGACCCTCCGGTAACCTGTGTGCATTTGGATCCACAAACTACCTTGGGAAATGCAAACTACTAGAGAATGCAAGACTTCAATGTTGAAGAAATGTGACATGATGAATATAACAAGGCCAAAGAATGCATAAAAACTAAATAAAATAACCATGTGGGAAAGACATAGGTGCACATGAGATATGGGCTAGGTTAGCCCTACAATGTGTGATCACCCCTACAAAACTAATGGTTCCTCTAAACCATGAGTCCTGAAAGATCTACCGTTAGTCATCCAATCCTATATAGGACAAAAAAAATTGAGAGAAGGTACTAACGGAACTAGCCATGGTTGACCATAACAGGCCTAGGATACCATAATATATAACCTCCACATGGCCTACAAGGCTGTAATATTCCCTTATAGGATCTCTAGCTAATTGTAGGTACACTATGGTTGTTCATTGGTAATTAACACCTAAATAAGCCAACAACTTTTAAAATGGCCTTAGGGGCCTTTCATCAAATGCTTGGCAAGTAAACTTGACTTACAAACAGTTGCATGACAGTTACCTTCCAATGTAATTTATTATGGCAAATGACAAGCACGTGAACCACTCGTCAATAGGAAGAACCCTTGTCCGCCACTAATCAAAGGAATTATCCCAGGTACATTAAGACATCAACACTAATTCTTTTATAGGGCATTAGTTTAGGGACTCTCACAACTAAGAAAAAATGTACTTGACATCAATATGAAAACTTCCACTAAATGATAATGGAACTATATATGCTTTATTTATTTTTGTAATGGCCAGGGAATGCATTTTACCACACTTGATTACATAGCTCTTAACTTCAGGATTTGTTTCTCCCTCTATCAATTATTACAATGAATACAATGCTCTCTGTGGTGGCTCGATAATAACATTCGACCCTGGTCACTATTGGAATCACGATTGTCATTAGACCAAAACCCGCAGGCGCTAGTCTCCAGTACAATTGCCAAAGTTAGGATCCACGAGAGGCTATTAGTCCATGTCGCAAAACACGAGGAGCGTTGAACCCAATGTCCAACAATCTCCCCCCCAATGCGAGCTGGGTGAGTTTCGAACTCGAGACCTGTCACTCTGATACCACTTGTTGGAATCACGATTGTCATTAGACCAAAACCCGCAGGCGTTAGTCTCCGCTACAATCGCCAGAGTTAGGATCCACGAGAGGCGGTTAGTCCATGTCGCGAAACACATGGGGAGTGTTGAATCCAATGTCCAACAGTCACGACCCAAGTAGGATACAATCGACCTCGAGATCAGGCGCTGAAATTAACTCTGATCTGCAATCCTATCGAATCTCTAGTATAGATCTAGTAGACTCTATTCGAAAGGTGTCTGACTCGTTCTCATCTTATTTGAATCACTTAATGGCTTCTGACAAACATTTATATAATGGCTTAGACCAACAAGATGCTTCAGCTCTATTCTGCACCTGAGACTTGAACCCTCGACTGCAATATTGAGAGATAAACACCAGTAATTCGCTGCTACAGTAATCTCCCAATTCGACTATCCTTGCCCACAAATCGATCCCGAACTCGTCCCTCGTCACTAATACAAGTTATGCCCAGGCCCCAGACCCACAATTGACATATCTAGCTAATCATGCAACTCATTCCCTTGCTTGGTTATTATGCCCTCTGTTCACACTATAGCTAGCACTTGAACTGATGATTAGTCAATCTAATAATTAAGGGATCGAGGGTTTGCCACTACGAGTTGGAAACCTGCTCTACCTCAATCTACCTAAGTCTCTCCCTTCCTCTCAGCTGCTCGAACTACTAGTGATAACAATATAAGTTTAAAGCCACAATACTCGCGACTTCAAACGCTCGATGTTATCCATTGGAGTCCTTGTAAGCGCTCTATGTTATCATTCGAGGTTCATATATATAACTTGGTGTCCAGGTTTAGTTCAGTTCTACATGCAAGCTCATTCCATGAATATCAAAAAATTGCTAGGCCCAAGCAATTTCGAAAACCAACTTCAAAAGTAATTCAATATGGCCTAGAACTCGGTTCCTGCAAACTTGATGTGGAATTCTTCAATTACTCAGCCCAGATGTGTTAAAATTGGACAACTAGGTCCAAACTCCGGGTTGTGCTGCTCAGATGATGATCCCAATATTTTTATTGGATTCCTCTTTCGGAGAGGTGTGAGATTGATCTAAAGATCATCTCGATCGGATGAGCAGAACATGTGCTTTGAATTTATTCCACTTATGTGCTAGGTCGGCCTGGAATAAAATATAGACTTAAATGTATTAAAGGACGTGTCACACACCCCCAAAGATTCCTATATATTGGAGAGACTTAGAGTTCATTTGACACACATTGATGTGGAGGAATTCTCTCTCTCTGGATAGCGTTGGAGCTGTGATATATATATGGACTGTTCTGTGTTTGGGTTGTTCTGGGTGATGAGTGACACGCTTGGCTGAATGACCTATTGGAGACTTTTTTGGTAGAAGCATCCTGCTGATTGTCGTAACACCACCATCTATCATCTCTATTTTGGCTTGTCTTCTATCGATCTATTAGTATGTTCTATCTTCTTTAGTATTGTGCCCTAATCTGAAATGGCATAGAACATATGCAGAAATTTACATGGAATTAGAGCCAGGAGAAGACAATGCCCAGCTTATGAAACTAGGGCAGCAGAATATGGGTTATTCTAAGGATGTCGTTTGCCTCAGAAAAGCTGTGTGGTAGGCCACATGCCATACCACCACAGCACATATCAGCGTATATATATATATATATATATATATATATTTTAATTTACTGGAGGTAACAACGTAGGGCAGCATATTTGGAGAATACGCATATCGTACCCCAATCTGGGCTATCATAAAACACACGAGTATGCTGGGGATGCTACTCATGGGCACTAGGGGAAGCACATTATCCCGCAGACGGGGATCATCTCATCGCATCATGGACAGACCTCATCTCACGGGTTGAATATGATTGAAGCCAACTGGCTCAAGGTGCCGAATCTGTCGGGTCGAAGGCCAGTTGCATAGTGGTTATGAAGGGCTGAAAAGCGTTGAAATCACGTGGAAATTTTCCGTAGGTGAGCATCGTCGGGATCGTTGGATTCAGTGGACAAACTCCACGTAAAATAAATAAATCAAGTCGGTTGAATTTCATCTGTTGTGAGACGGAGGAGCAATGATTGGTTATCACCCAAATCCACCTATGCGTTGAATTGTCTTTGAATGTTGATCAGAGTATTATTGTGCGCATGGAGAAATGCGACATATCAGTGATCTAAGTGATTCGATTTTTTTCCTGGAAACAAAGTTTTTTTATCTGAGGATTGCACAGGAAAATAGTTGAAGCATGCAGGTTATTGTTACGTGTAACTAAGCAACTTTCGTAATCATCCAACAAGAAATCGCAGCAG
Source organism: Pinus albicaulis (assembly GCA_034641835.2). Lineage (NCBI taxonomy): Eukaryota > Viridiplantae > Streptophyta > Pinopsida > Pinales > Pinaceae > Pinus > Pinus albicaulis. The sequence goes on along the minus strand of CM076578.1, from coordinate 790,613,793 downwards.
TGTACACAAAAAGGAATCGTAAATCAAATTTGTTTTGAAAGGGTCAATTTTTCTTGCCACTCTCAGGCCGAGTTTCTTTGCTAATTATTGGTCGAGTTTAGCTTCTATATTTGAGACGAAATGCCAAAGGAAGAGAGTTGGTTTCCTTGTGTGTAATTTTGGAGTCTTTCCTGAGTTCAAAATTTTTGGAGTGAGTTGTACAGGGATGAAAATAATCCTTCGCCAGTTGTATGTGTTTCTCTGAGTCAGCACCTTCTGCGTCGGGTTTATTTTACTCATATAAATCACTAAGCCATTTTTTGGGGCTATTGTCATTCGAATAGAGTTGTTGTGTCTTGGGCACTTCGGGACAGTGGATAGCAAACTATCTATGCTAGAATCTTGTTGGGCATGTGGCTGGAAGTTGTTGGTTCTACTTCTCATTCATCTCTGCATGCCACTTGTGGTTAAGCTTGTGCGTTCAAGGATGTTGAATGAGATTATCCAAGCTTGAGGCTTGAGTTCCATACTACTGGTGTAGCTGAACTTTATGCTGAATGGGAGCCATTCTGAGCTAAATATATTTTGGTGCCAAGTGTATTGATTGCTTTCAAACAAACTAGGTGCCTTTACAAACTATCTTTTCTAGAATAAGTTGCTATTTCCTTTAATATAACCACTTATTATGAGAGTTGAAAACTCATTGTAGCATTTTAATTCTTATTTGAATATTGTGGATGTCATGAAAATTTGGGAAGGAACACCTTAGTGTTGCCGGATATTGTTTGAAGGCAGCACGTTGAGTGTTGTGGTTGGCCACAGGCCATACCACAACAACAAGCCTTGTTTGGGCCAACTTTTTGGCCCTTTTTTTTACCCTCAGCATGAAGCAAGAATGTCCTTTCTAGCCTAAGAAGTTAAGGAAGATTAAGGTAGAGAAATTTTTTTTTGGGCCCTTCTGTAAAGGCTGAGAAAAATATGAGTCTCCTCAAGGATCATCACAGCAAATTGCAGACGGTTATCATAGTTTTTTTATTGTGTGCTCTCTTTGTATTGATCTGGAGTAGTTATCCCTTTGTGGCTTGGATTTGTATATTAACATGACACATGTAACATTTATTGATGACTTGAGATTTATCCTGATGGATGATTGGGGCTAAAACATTGATGAGCAGGATTGGCCTGTATCCTTATGAAACTTTGATGAGCAGAAGTATCTTATGACTATGTTAGATCTGCATAAGAGAAAGGTATCACATAAGTTATGTAAGATATGGACTAAAAGTTCTGTGTTTGCAGAGCATACGCTCGATTGGTTCCTATATCTGTGCAAATTTAGGAGGAAAAATTGTAGAACTAAGCTCTAAAGATATTTTTTGGAGCTGGAAGTTTTAAGGGTTGACTGCAAAAATCCTTGGGGCAATTCTATGTAGTGGTCAGATTGTTGACGAGATGGGCATAGATACGGAAGTCTTAGGAAGAGTGACAAGGAAATTGAATTGTCATTGAGCTAGGCAAATCTTAACGGCCTTAGGAGTAGTCCTACGAAATAACCGGAAAGAAGCGGATACGGAAGAAAATCGGGATACGATGCCTCCAAGTGCGGGATAAACCATGGCATTTGGATCCGAGTTCGGTAAGTTGCGGTCTTAGAAGGTTGTTTGAAGAAGCTCCAGTGAGATCTCCTCTAACAGGTAATTGCTATAGCATGATGAAGGGTAAGATAAAATCATGACACATCATAATCGGTGATATCGCGATGATACGTATCAGTCTTACATTACGAGGCGTAATGATAAAGTGTGAACTGAGAAGTTTGTGCAGCCTTCAGTGACGTCGTTGGAGTCTTGAACCATGCTTAGCAGAGCCTGTAAAGTTATGAATAAATGATTTCCATTATTTGACAAGCATATGATACATGTCAGGATGCATGAAAGCAATATGACTGTATATGGCTATGAGTCTTTAATGGCTTTGACTATGGGAGAATAAAATTCCTTTCCAAGCTGGTGTCTTTGATGCCCTCCTTTAAATTAGAAGTCTTCTCTCGAAAGAGAAGCTGGCATTAAGAGGGAGAATATATCTGTATATGCTCCTGAGAGGACACCATTGCTGAACAAAAGAAGATCCTCATGGCTCAGAGACATATGGCTTCAGAGGGGGAAATTCCAGAAGAAAACCGAGAAGCCATATAAATTCCAGGGGTATCTAGCTGCCATGAGTACAATATGAGCCTAGATCATTTGAAGAAGCTGTAAAGTATCGATACAAAATCAAGCATGGACCTAATGGAAGTGTTGAAAAGTTCAAGGCAAGATTCGTTGCCTGTGAGGAAGGCATAGTCTATGATGACACACTTGCACCTGTGGCCCGATATACCACCATTCGATCAATCATAACCCTTGTTGCTATGCAAGGATGGAGTCTTCATTAGATGGATGTAAAGACTGCATTTCTGCATAAAGGAAGAAGGTGTATGTTGAGCAACCTCTGGGGTTCGAAGTCCAGGTTAGGGACACCCATGTCTGCAGGTTGAAGAAAGCCCTCTATGGGTTGAAGCAAGCACCCAGAGATTAGTACGAGAGGATAGATAGTTACCTAATGAAGCTGGGCTTCACTCGTAGTAATGCTGATCTGAACCTTCACTGCAAGGTTAATAGAGAGAAGCCTCTCACTCTAGTGCTGTATGAGGACAACCTCTTCCTGACAGGCGCTGATCCTCTCATTCATCAGTGCAAGAGGGAGCTCGCTGCTAAATTCGAGCTGAAGGACCTAGGATTGATGCTCTACTTCCTAGGCCTGGAGGTGCGGCGAGGGCTTTGGTGTTTTTTTCCTTCTCGGGAAAAATATATTGTGAAGCTTACGGAAAGAAATTTGGAGATGAATTTCATGTAAGTCCATGTCGACGATGGAACTCAACTTTAAGAAGTTGAGTGGCGGCGGATTGGGCTCGTATTGGCAAATCCTATTGTGAGTATCGTCAACTCGTAGGGGCCTTGATGTTCTTAGTGAACACTCATCCGGATATATGTTTTGCAGTGAACACCTTGAGTCAACAGATGGTTGAGCCTCATCACTTTCACTAGGTTGGTGCCAAGAATCTTCTGAGATATTTTCGGGGCACAATAAACCATGGGCTGAGATACACTGCCGGGAGCGTGACACTCCTTGGTTATACTAATTCCGATTGGGCTGGCAGTGTGGTGGATCGTAAGAGCACATCGGGATGCTACTTCAACCTTGGTTCTGCTTTGATCTCATGGATGAGCAGGATACAGAAGTCAGTGGCTTTGAGCCCTTAAGACGAATCATTGCGGCAAGTGTGGCACTGCGTTGTTGAAGAAGTTTCGGTTGCGAAAGCTCTTGGGTGAGCTGTTCGAGCATGTGTTAGATACCACTGAGATACTCTGTGATAATCAAAGTGGGATTCGCTTGACCAAGAATCTTGTGTTCCACGATCAATCCAAGTATATTGATATCAGGTACCATTTCATCCAGGATATGGTACAGCGAGGCGCCGTAAGGCTTGATCATATAGGAATTGATGAGCAGGTCGCAGATATTCTCACTAAGCCCCTGTGGAAGGTCAAGTTCCTAACCTTCCGAGAGAGACTTGGTATCGTGGAATGACCCTATGATGTGGGTTCTGTTGGACGATGAGCTCGAGGAGCTCTGGGGGGCTTTGGGGAGAGCTTTTCGGAGCTATGAGCAACCACAAGGCTAGGCTTGCCAAACCTTGTTGGTGTGCTTGGATCCCACCGTTGTGATTATTGAGTTGGTTCACCTCTCATTATCATTGCCTAGTATGCATCCTACCCATTGAGTTGGGGCTCATGGGAAGTACCTCTCATTTGGCCAATGAGGTGGGAAAAGCTAGAGACTAGTAGCAAAAAAAGGCCGATGGACGCATCGAGATTGTCGTACTCTCTATCTAGGATGTACGTGTCCAACCACTTGATACGGGATCAAGTCTGCGAGGTCTCGGACCTCGCGACTTGCCAGTCGGATAGACCAGCCGAGTTGGTTGGAGACTCTTCAATGAGTCAATAAGAGGGGTTTGACGTCTGTTTGGATGCGTCGGTAGGGTATGATGTCTTTGTGACTGACCCACTTCTGTTTTGAAATAAAGAGGCCAGCAAAACAAGTTACGGCAGGATGACGCACGATATTTGGATTGCACTAGTGGACGGAGTTCTCCCTAGTTGAGAGGGAGTGTTAAAATTGGACAACTAGGTACAAACTCCGGGTTGTGCTGCTCAGATGACGATCCCAATATTTTTATTGGATTCCTCTTTCGGAGAGGTGTAAAATTGAACTAAAGATTATCTTGATCAAGATGAGCAGAACATGTACTTTGAATTTAGTCCACTTATGTGCTAGGTCGGCCTGGAATAAAATATAGACTTAAATGTCTTAAAGGACGTGTCACACATCCCCAAAGATTCCTATATATTGGAGAGACTTACAGTTCATTTGACACACATTGATGTGGAGGAATTCTCTCTCTCTGGATAGCGTTGGAGCTGTGATATATATATGGACTGTTCTTTGTTTGGGTTGTTCTAGGTGATGAGTGACACGCTTGGCTGAATAACCTATTGGTGACTTTGCTGGTAGAAGCATCCTTCTGATCGCCGTAACGCCACCATTTATCATCTTTGTTTTGGCTTGTCTTCTATCGATCTATTAATATGTTCTATCTTCTTCAGTATTGTGCTCTAATCTGAAATGGCATATAACATATGCAGAAATTTACAAGATGTTATAGCTATCAATAACCTAGTCCATGTCCTGTCACAATGGATGTTTCCACCGAATCACATACCTTCAATAAAGCCCAAACTAAATCCACCACTTAAGATCAAATGAGAAACCTAGGTTGTTCCTCCTTACACCTGCAGATAAGCCCCAGAAATTACCCTAGTGAGAAATCTAGGTGATTCCTCCTCCCATCAACTAAAGCACAATTGAGAAGCCATTGATGGCTTCTCCTTTTATAACTAGCTCGGGTGCATTGTCGCAACATCAAAACTAGTATCAATCACCGAAGATTATCCATCTTAGGGTTACAAACCCTCATGTAAAGCTCCAAGAGCCACAACAAAGCAATTCAACAAATACTCAATCACCTCCACAAATGAGCCCTAGCTTTTCTTTTATAGAGGTGGCTATTTGAATACTATAGTTCAATACCATGGGTCATCCAAATACGATGGGTCACTTTTCCTCTTTTAATAAGTGACTTTATAATATTCTTTTCCTTAGTCACTTTTCAATTAATTCCGTGATATTAATATTTTGTAGCCTATGGGAATTAGATAGGTTGTTGAGATGGTCTTTGTTACCAAGGTTCAGAATGTAATATCCCAAAAGGGATATTTTTACTAAAAATGCAGAAAAATACTGAACGCCACAATTTGCCGTAAAATAAACATTCACTCAACAGAAGATTGCCATGTAAAATAAAAAGGCATGAAATACTGCAATCCAATACCACATAGAATAGGAAGAATCTCAGCTTTTATTATAAATAATAATGAGGATTACACAGATTTGACTCAAAAAGAGCTGAGAAGTAAAACTGGTCACCAAGATAATCTACTGCACTGCTACACTGTTATGACCTCCAAAATCGAATTGTTGCACTCTCCCTTCGGCAATAGCTACTACTAAACCCACTGAAGCACAAGTTGAAGATCCGGATGATCCTCACGCCAATCCCTGAAGCACGGCGAAAATTCTGAATGAAGTTTCCTCAAGAGAGTTGGGTTTCTGTCCAACACTCACAAATCACCCGAGGGTTTCCGTCCTGGGGCTATGGCTGAAGTAGAGAACCACGTCCTCAAACCTCTCATACAAAAGAAAATGATCTACTCCAAAGATATCTCCCAATGGCCTCCTCCCTTTCTTTTATAGATCTCTTGGAGCCTTCTAGAGCATTATTTTATTATTATTTTATTCATGGAGAACTTTTCCCTTTTATTAAAATATTCCTTTTTAATGTAGAAAAGGGTAAATCGACTACCACGCCTCCTCCGATCACTGAAATCCATGTCTAACTGTCCCACCATGTAGGTATCCTCGTCCCGGTTCCAATGAGCTATTACACTAAGGTGTTCCATCATGCATTCCTCCCGGAATGCCACCTTGAGTGTAATCAGCCGAGTTAAGCCCAGAAATAACTCAAATTTTCGAAAGTTATCAGAATGCACCGGAACGAAAGCCAAATCGCTCGGATGATGGAGTATATCAAGCGAATGCCTTCGGAAACCATGAAAACTCCTCAAAACTCCTCCAAAGAGCTCCTGAGCCCACTGGTAGCACCAATCTGTACATGTGACCTATCTGCTCCTAACTCTGGAAGTCCCTCCTAGCCTTGTCATGGGTGATACCAAAAAAAGGAATATTACAGACCTTTCGCCCCAAGATTGCTTGCCCTCAAGCAATCAAAATATGTGGGCCGCTTTTTTGGCCCGCCGCAACTGATACCCAATGCCCGGATCCCATACAAACCTCTGGGTGCTGCTATGCACCTGTGTCAAACCACTCGGAATAGACACATCAATGCCGGGATCCCAAACTGATCTCTCACTATACCAGCGAACAAACAATCCTCTCGAATCCCATCGCCACCATGGTCAATCATCGCCCAAGTCCCACGGCTCAAACTGCGCTCTGCCTCTGGCTATGACTGATGCTCTAAGAGGTGAAGACCATGACTCCTACTGCATTGTATCTGTGACTGTGTAAGTTGTCCCATCAACTGTGTACCAACTCATCACCTCTCTCCAATCCAAGTCCTGACTCAATCCCACGCTGATCCTGCTCTCCTGAAATCGGGATGGAGTGCTGAAGAAACGACAACTTGTGCACTCCTGCCAACTGGATTCTGTAACATCTACTATGTCTAAGGGCCCCTGCTCCGCTGTGCTCCCTACAAAGAATACCGTACCATCAAGAGGGTACCAACTTATGATCTCCCCCCAGTCCATCCTGGAAGAAGAATTCAATGTAGCAACAACTGCATATCGAACATGCCTAGAGTGTTGTCGCCAACCCATAGTCAATTCCCACTGCTCTGCCCTATCTGCCAATGAAAGCTGCCTGTAGAAGGAAGCCCCTCTCTCTATAATGGGCCAAAGTGGGCAAGATATGCTGCAAGCCCCATCGATGTACTCCTGGAGAGTGCTACTCACTGAAAATACTGCAGCTCTACTAACTGCGTGTACATCTATCTGCGCCTCATCCCTGTGTCGACCCATAGATGGATGCTCTACCATCTCCAACAGCTCCTCCCACTCCTGATCAGGAATGTCATGCTCCTGCTGTGTACTAGCCCCCTGCAGAACAATCCCATCAACCTCCAATTCCTCCAGAGGATATGGATCTGCAACTGCTGTCACCATACTCGATGTCAGTGCATCTGATTGCTCTACCTCAATCGCTGACCCCAATGTTAGCCGCATATCCCTCATCGGCTCAATGTGGGTGCCCATCTGGCTCTCCCCCAAAGGAATATCATGCCTGATGTGAATAGTGTCCTCCTCTGCCGACTCAGGCTCCATCAAATGCTGCTCTGGCTGAATCGTCACAAGTGACTCTTCACCCAGAGTATCTCCCGCAGAGTCCCATGACGGCTCACCTTGCACACTGGAACACAGCTCTGGTCTACTGTCATCATCTCTGCATGACTGCTCTCACTCCCCAGAAGCGTCCTCAACTGATCCTATGGACTCATCTGAAGAAGAGTCCTCACTCTGGCATACGGAAGGAAAGCCCTCCTGTCCTGCCTCCGCCACATCATATACATCTCTCAAACATGAGTGATTAGGCCCCCAAGGTTCTTTGCAAATGAAGCAAAGTTCCTTCCTCCTCAGCTCATTTCTGCTGCCTAACCCACCAAACTGGAGCAGCTCCTCCCTGGTCAACTGTCTCCTGATAAGCCCAATATTCTGCTCAACCAGCCCTTGGGCTAGCTCATAAGCAGCAGGTGAGACCAACTGCTCTCCCCTCCAAATGCTCAACAACCGGGTCTGCAACCCTCGGCCAATGGTCTCATGGTCTCTCATACATGACGACAAGATGGACTGCATGTGTGTTATGACAGTATCAGGATGATGTCTCCTAATGCTGAAGAAGCATTGGAACATCTGCAGGATCAGGTCATCACACTCAAGGTCAAATATGATGACATAAGTCTCGAATGTGGCCATACTCCATAGAATCTCAAGCTTCTTCCCAAAGGTAGAGCCTGCATTGTTGTCCAAATCCTGAAAAGTCTCTACAATCAATCTCATAATCCTACTCATAACATCATCATTGTATGGAGCTATAGGTGCGGTCAACTTCATGATGTTACTAAGGCAAGCTGCAACTGGGTGTGTGACCCCTTCACAAGGCTCCAAGAATTTGGGCTATATAAGAGCAAGCATCGCAGGTTTTAGAGCCCAAATCAGTTTCTTCCCTTCCACTTGGTCTATTGTGGACAAGAGTTCATTAAACTCTTCCAGTTTGGACAAAACTCTCCATGACATCTTCATGTGTTTCAGATCTGTCCCAAGTGCAAAAATTATGTGACCAACCCCCAATTCTTCCTGCAAATCTTTTGGCTGTCCCTTTTGAAGGATGGCATAAATTCCTCTTGAAAAAGGTCTGCTGTTCTGCTTGGTTTTTTGGTCTTCTGATGCATGGTGGTTCAAGGAACCAACTTCTATTTTTATTCTCATCAATCTATTTAGGAATCCCTCCATGGTTCAACCAATGATAACAGGAATGTTGTGATAAATGACTACCAATAGAGATATGTAATGTTGCCCCCACTCTGCTTATAATCTATAGTAGATGTTTTGTGGGTAGTTTAAATTTATCAATAATGATTTACAACTTCAACAAACAATTTCACAATGAGGAATAATACAAATTGGAGCATAGAAACAACCCATAAATTCACAGCATGGATTTCCTCAATCTTTATATAGCAGAAATAAATATTATGAAGAGATGTGCAGTAGAACCTGGACTGATATGTCGATTGAGTTGATGCAAGACAGTCTTTCCACATCTAGCGCAGTGTTCAGCTATACGGGAATCCAAGAAACTCGAGTCCCTCTTTGCTATTTCCCATATTTAATATGATTTGAGGAAGCTACCCACATATAGAAGAGCGCTTGCCTAATTTTGATTCTCAGCGATCCAGCTCAGCAATGATCTCTGTTTTGATGTTTATACACCACTTCGAGTGCCAAAACACTCTCAACAAATAAGCAAGAATTTTGGTCTTGAAATTAAAAGCCACGCCCAGAAGTACCAAATGCCTGCATAAGGAATTGGGCCTCCAATTTGAATTTCACGGCCCCCTTTTTAGAATGAATAATTCTTGTCTCCTTAAATGTAAAATTTTGGCTCAAAATTCTGAGCAATTGGTGGTGACTGATCTCGGCTCCTCAATGCCTGCATTCTCCGCTCCGTCTCTGCCTGAATAAGCCTCAGCTCAATTTTATTATGGCCTTCTAAATAATTTTACTCCAACTTCATCAAATAAACAGTCGGTCCAACATATGACTCCAAAATGTGACTCAATCATGCTACTCACGTGCCGAAACAGGTCGTAGTCTCCCTATGATGATTCGAACTGCTATATATAACTACCCAATTGAATTTCGGAGCTGAGATAATTCGGCCACTGCAAACAAAGATTCCTTCATAAGACTTCGATTTTGGAAGGAGAAACCCGCAACACTTGGTTTCTAACTGGCAAGACGAACACTGCACTTAGAATAATGAACAAATTTGGCTTATCCAAATTCGTGCTCCTTCACATAATATTGAACGCCTTGTGAACAATAATTATTGGACCTTTGAGAAAATTTTGAATTATGCGCCCCTTTTAATAATATGGACTTTTAATGAAAATTATTCATGGCTTCAGTAAATGATTCAGACGGCTCGATCAAATTGTCGCACAGATATTATGCAAAGCGAATTTGTTGATTACTTTTTTTTTTTAAATGCGACAATTTGATAACTCGAGCGACACAAAATGTCTCCAGCATCATGACATAACTCTTGTGAATTCTTACAAAGCCACTGCCGTCGATTGTAATTTTGCTATGAAGGAAAGTCACTGGCGGTGGTCAATGGAACCATTCACGTAGGTTCCGTATGCTCCGCTCAGTGATGGTGAAGATGCCCATAGCTCGATTCCCTATTATACTGATAGTGAACTCGACGTTGGATTCTAAGGCGGCTTCAGAATGTGATCCCAGATTCTGGGGAATTCAATTGCATTCATTTCGGCCCTCTTCGTATCAACAGAGCTCGATCGCCCAACAAGTGATGGTTTTCGGCATTGCCGTCACAATTTGGGTGCAACTCGAATTACTTGTCCCTTTGCGACCTCTCCTTGATAGCGTATTGCCCACCACAAGTTACGCAGAACTCGATCCCCCAAAATGTAATCAACCCGATGGGTTTTCTTTTTCTTATGCGGTCCTTGGTGAGGCAATTTGAAACATTCAACGTCCACTAATGATATTGATGCCACCGTAGACTACCTTTGGCCATTGCAGTATACGGATCTCCATCAGTTTATTTTGACGGCTCTTGTAACTCTTAGTGTGAACCACCACTTCGACCCGAGGCCACAACCTTCTTCTTAGAATGGCGGTTGATCCATCGATTTGTCTTGCCCGCAGCTCGACAAATTCGATTCGCTGCTCCTCAGTGATTCGGCTCTACCAAATTTGACAGGCCCTCTTTGC